>VWPU01016396.1:0-204575 GCA_013398955.1 Callaeas wilsoni
CCCATGGCCGGCGGCGGAGGAAGCGGCGCGGCGGCGCCCCGCGCTCCTCGGGCAGCGGCCGCCCCACAGCGCGCCGCGGGCTGCGAGTCAGCGCCGAGGGACGGACACATCCATGCGGCTCCCTGCCCGCCCGGCCAAGTTTGAAGTTTATCCCTCTCCTCCCTCCCTCCCCCGCTGCTAGCCGTAGGCGGCAGGTGGGCGACTCAGCCGCCGCGGCGAGAGCAGCTGCCCGCGGGCTCTCAGCGCGGCGCCGGGCGGGCACTCAGCCCCGCCGGGCGGCTCGGCCCCTTCTCCCCGCCCCTCTCCCGCAACTTTCTGGGTGCTCCTCTGGCACCCATAGCAACGCGCATGTGCCCTCCCCCACCGCCGGGCCGAGGGAGAAGGAATTAACTGGCGAAATTAATCCTTTCCCCTAAACGGCGCAGGAGTGACCCGCTCTCGGTGTCTGCGCGGAGGGGAGCGGGCAGCGGTAGGTGCCGCGGTGCAGAGGCGCGGGCCGGGGCCGCGTCGCCTGAGGGGCTGGAGCGCGCCGGAACGCGAGCAGCGCCCCGGGGCTGGCGGGGAGCGCTGATGGCTCGGGGCTCTTCCACCTGTCTCTAGGAGATGCGTTTCAAGATGGGCTTCCGTGGGGAGAATGGCGTTTCTGCGCGCAGTTTGCACTGCAACGAACGCGTGGTGTTTAGGATGACAAATTAATGACCCATTTTGTGAAACGGTGGTTAGTTCCAGGCCGTACCACCGCGATTTCATTTTTTTTTAACTAAAATTTTATGTTTACATTAATTAAGTGGTTAATGTTAGCCAACGAGTGGTGGGAACTTCCTCCTACAGCACACGCATCAGTTCTGTATTCCTCCCAGAAACGCTGTTCATGTGAGGAAGCACATGTAGACAAAATGGGATTAACTGATCTGATCTTCTTTTTGATACAGCATTTGGTTTACAACAGAAGGCCTTTCAGGTGATTCCGTCTGGATCGTTGTCTGTATTCTTCAGAACATACAACACATTGTTTCTCATGGTGTCATCGTTATAATACAAATAGCTTACATAAACAAATAATCACAAATAAAATATCACCAATCCTCTGTTTTCCCATCATTCAAATGTGTTTTCTAGTTTTGCTTGTGAATTCTACCCACTATAGTAAGATGCAGCAGCATAATGCTCAGGATGCTCTGGTACACACTGCATGTGAAATTGCTCTGGATTCATGCTGAAGACTGCCAATTTTCTGAAGTGCAAAAGGCATTGCTCAGGCTGGGGAACCAAAGAGAAACAGTTGTGTTTACCTTGTTGCTTGTTTACATGCACGTAGCTTATGTGTATTTTAACTGTCCAAGCTCCACAGGCACCTAGGCTCTGGTGGGCTTTTGACTTTCTGATTTACATTAAAGCAGGAAAACAGCTGCATGTCAGAAGAATGGCACGGAGACATGCTCCAGTCTCCTCTCTTTCATTCCCTTTATAGCTGCTGAGAGAGGAAAAGTAACTGAGAGAGCTCTTGCCTACTACAAAAAAATGGTCACAGAGAACATTACAAATTGGGTTATGTCCCTTGATTTTTCTCCATGGACAGATAGGAAATCTCAAAGTTGAACCCAGAACGGTGAAAGCTATCCCTGACCAAAGGAATTTACAGGCTAATTAGACACAGAGGAAATAGAAGCTGGATAAAGGCAACAGAAGGTCTTTATATCAGCACCTTTATTTATAGTGGACTTGTTTTTTCATTGAAAACCTTTAAGCTCCAGTGAAGGTGCTGGTTGGCCATGTAAGTAGAGATGCCACTTTATATCCTGTCAGCTGTCACGATAGATGGGAGCTAATTCTTCATGTGCCTTTCCATCACCTCTTTTCTGGGACTAAAGCCTCTCCTTCCACTCAAAGTGACAATGCAAATATTAGTTTGCCATCCCTTTTTTCTGTGTTTAATGAGAGTTGCAGTGCTGACAAGACTGTAGTTTTCTGTATGAAGATTTTATCTAGCAATAGAAGGATGGTGACACTGGAGGGGATTGCAGAGATTTGTTGGGTGTTCAGTAAAACAAGTTTGTAATCTGCTTAGGATAGGAGAATCATTAAGGTAGTAAAAGACCTGTAAGATCATCGATTTCAACCACTAACCCAGCAATGACACATTCATCACTAAACCATGTACCCAAGTGCCACATCTGCACATTTTTTGAACACTTCCAGGGTTGGTGATTCCACCACTTCTCAGGGCAGCTTGTTCCAATGCCTGACCATTCTTCACTTACGAGGGCCATGGCTTCAAGGAGGCTGTTCTAATGGTTGGGTCTCTTCCCACAGCTGATGAATGTTGCTTGTGATTTTTATGTTTACTGTGTTTATTCACTTATTTACTCCTTACACTGAAGACATTTTCAAAGCCATGGCACTCCTGATCTGAAGAGGTACTGATGTTAAGACATACAATGACAAGTTTGCCGTAATTGAGGTAAATTTGTGTCTGGAGTTGTGTCTGGAGTTGAGGCTGTCATTCACAAATATTCCATATTTGTGTTAATGTGTTGTTTACACAAAAACCATGGAAGTGAACCGTTGTTAGAGGTCCTGAGTTTCACATGTGAGGGATTTTCATTAATTCTGTCGGATCCTATGAACATCACATGGATCAAATCAAAGCACATGGTTAGTAACAGGAATGCAATTGTAATATTGCCTGTTTTGACATAGAGGTTTTTTCCCTTTTTTGGTGGTTATAAAGTTGTCTGGTTTAGAGTTAACAGTTAGTGACTATAGCAAGTCAGGCCTTCCCTGAGGCCTTCCCTGTGAACCACTGAAAGCAAGAAACAAAAACCAAAACAGTGAGGAGTTCTTTTGTGAATCCCTTACAGAAAAGAAATCTGCTACCCATGAAAGCAGTTCTCAGCGTGATAGTGTGTGTCTCTCCCTTTCCTGTGTACACAAATGAGGCAGATCAAAGTTCAGACAGTACTAATCTCCTAATCATACAAGCTTCTGATTAGCATTTTTAATCAGTCTGGTGATCACAGGGCAGTCTCAAAATTCTTCTTGAATACTAAACTTTCAGAACAGAATTCCGAATCACTTTTATTTTGTTGAGAGTTTTTTGAGAAATGTGTCAGGTAACTCTTTGTGTAGGATGTCTCAAAGGGAAGAGGTGAGCTGCAGAAATCAGCTCCAGTTACCTCTCACCAGGAGGATCTGTTTGAGTACATGTGAGCCTTTCACATGGAGGTTGTTGCTGGAATGAGGTCCCAACACTTTCATCTGATTTAAGACATCCATGCTATGAGGGTACAGTGGTACAGTGTTGGGGGCAAAAAAGAAGCAAATGCTTTCTGCATAAGGTGACATTAGAGAAATTTGCATTTATTTTTTAAATATTAAATTATTGCTATCTCTCACTGCAACCAGAACAACTGTATATAAATTCAGCAAAGCTTTCCATTAATAGTCTCAAAAAAAAAAAAAGAGTAAGACACGCATGGTTTTCTGAGTGATGCTTTCACAGTGAGTGGTTTGGTGATACCTCAGATGTTCTGTTTCCAGTATAATCAGAACAAAATGTTTTCCAGACTAGGTCTAGGATTGCTGAAAGAATTACACTTTGAAAATTAAGGGTATTTGAGAAATATCATCAAAACAAAGTATAGAGGAAGAAAATATTGAGTAGCACTTTCTTTAAGCCGAACACAAGAAACAAATCTCCTTTCTTGTTGCTGTGTTTATCAGTGTTATAATTTAACTTTTGTGTATGTCCCACGCCAAAATGTCTCACTAGAAGCACATACTAATGTTAGTTTCATCTAGCACTGCCAAATGTGCTTGTTTTTCATCTCAAGCACAATTAGTATCTTGAACTGAGAAACAGCCAAAAGGCTTTGAATTAGGGAAGTGTCTCACAGGAGATCCATGAAAGCAGCTCATCTGAGAAGAAAATATTGATGCTGCTGAGAGTTGAAGGAGAAGTATGTTTGGATTAATTTTCTATGGCACCCCCTAAAAGGAGCAGAAAAAGCAGCAGCATGGCAGGGTTACTGGAAGCTGAGGCCCTTTTAGTTGACCATGAAGACTGTTCCAGCAGAGAAGAGCTGGGAGTACATCAGCTGAGAAACCTGGATGATTAGAAGGTGATTGTTTGTGACAGGTACCCAACCAGCCCCAGGAGCCTTTTTAAGTATGACTTTTCTAACTGGTACAACCGGCATCCCAGTATCAACCACTCTGTCCTGTCTGCAAGGCCAAGAGATGATATCAAAGAAAACCCAACAATGTTCCCTTGAAAAAAGACCCAGAAATCTTCCATAAGCCATAAAAATTTAACTGAGAGGAAAGGCATTGGTGAGAAAAGAGACTGGGATCCTGCCTTTGCTATTTGGCCCAGGTGGTTCATATAAGGGAACCATGGAGAGAACCTTAGCTTGGCACTGTCCATAATCACCTGACTGTCAAGGAAGAAGCAATCCTGTGTTTATTTAGGACCTAGTCCCTGGGAAAGGAGGGCACACAAATATGGCTTGACAATACAAGCTTGCAGAAAGCAAATCAGTATTTAAGTGTTGAACTGTAACTCCAGACATCCTACCTCCTTAGGTGTATGTATATACCCACATGGTTCTTTAAGCACTGGTGAAAGGTGCTTTGCTGAACCATACTTGAAATTTAGAAAGCAGATCCATTGTTGGCATCAGCACTGAGGGTTGAGCCAAAGGCTCTGTGATGGGTAAACCCTGAACTGGGACCACTACATTACAGAGAAGCTCCAGCTGTAATACTCAGGACTCATCCTTGTGCTAAGATCCTCCATGTCTTTCTATGCATTCTCAGATTTTTATCTCCCAGTTCTAGTGGAGAGTCGCCACTTGTATTATCACATAGTACTTTTGCATGCTTCAAAAGCAGAAGTATTCCTTAATAAAGAGTTATTTCTATAGTTTAACTCAGACCTTTGTTTTGCTTCCAAGGCTGTAAATAACTGAACTCTGAACTGAAATTTAAATGTTATGAAGTCAGTCTCACATCGTAACATGGAACCACATTTTCTTTTCACTTACTCAACTCCTCTCTTGTGTTTTATGTCATGCAGTTTTCCTACTGCTGTTTTCTCTTTAATAATCTTGGGTAATGCTACTTTGTATTTCTGATGAGCATCTGTGGTTACACCCCACATTTAACACTTAGCTGGGACCCACACACTCACCAAGGCCCTACTTGGGAGTTTAACAACAGTCTCTCAAAAATAATGGGATTCTCTTAGAGTATGCAGAGATGCTACAGGCAAGAGTTTCTCATATCCTTCATGCCATGAACAACCTCACATAAGCCCAGGAAGGAGGTCGACTGATGCATATAATCTTCCTGCCATACAGTAAGTACAAATGGTACCAACCAATCTATACACTTGATATGATCTTTAAAAGTACGAGAAAATAAGATCAGTTGACTCTTTATCTCCCAAATGTGCTGTTACCACATTTTAGTTTAGGTACATTGGCTCTATTCGTTTCTCCAAGCCCACCAAAATATCTTCTTGCAGGACAGAATGACAGACATTATGCATATCAGCAGTATTCAATGTGTTCTGCTCATAAGGTTTCAATCAACATCTAGCTAAAAAAGGGATTTTGTTAGAAAAACCTCAATAATTGCCCCTTAAATCAATATTATCTAAGCCCTCCAAATTCATCACAGCATCTATGTTTAATGCCCTCTAGATTTCTCAGTGATATAGGCATCTGATTAAATGCTTGCCAGATTTGAAGAACTCGTGCACGTCCATAAAGCTGTGCTGAAATGGGGGTTAAATTGCAGGAGGGACTGTTACACAGCATATGCTCCCCCACACACATACTGTCTTTCTCAGTTTCTCAAGTTTGCCATCTCCAGTGAAGTCCAGTGTCAGTTAACTTTACTATGTTTTCATTTTGCCTCTGGTTCTCTATTCCTCTCTGCTCTCACAGTCACTTTCTCTTCTGCCTATTTCTCTGCCTGCCTTATGCTTTCCCTCTGTTTGCTACAGAACTTTGTTCCCCACTTCTTGATCTTCTAGGCCCAGTGCAAATTTTTCATTTCTTCTTCTCTCTGTAAACAGAATTCTTTTCTCCTCTTCAAATCTACACAGGAGTTCAAGCCTAGTATTGATTCTAAGCCTTGCTCCCAGAGGATTGGGGAAGTTTGTGCTTACCCTTAACTGTGAGGAATGAGGTTAGGTGACATGATGCTAAACACAAGGGGCTGGGGCTAATAACAGCACTTTTTTTCCATTGGTGTACAACACATTTGTTTGCACTTCATAATCTCATTCCACTCCAGATAAAGAAACTAAATTCAGTTCCATAAAACGCTCTCCATTTTTTTTCTTTCTGGAAAGTTTGGATATGTCTGAAATAAATGAAATTCAAAACAGCTACTGAGGAGACATCTTCACACACCTCAGTCAACCACACTTTTGTTCAGCTTTCTTACCTACTGGGAATTCTTTCCAAAACCCTTTGCTAGTCCCTCAGAATGAGAAGGATCATTAACTAAGCAAAAATTGATTCATTACAGTGAGAAAAATTTTCAACAGCTATGTGTTGTTAGCCCAAACCACAGGCTGCTGTGATTTTATGAATACACAGGAGGAAGATGTGGAGAATTCTCTCACCAAAAAAAAGCCTCAGATTGTGTCAGTGCTTGAAAGCCTGAAAGCCAGAGAGGTCCATTGAAATTCTTATTGGGGTAGCTGGGAGAGGTTCAACAGGGCAGCTCCTTTCCCTCTTTAGATTAGAATGAGAAGAAGAGCAAGTATTCACCCTTAGTGACTGTGGGAAAAAACAACTGCAGACTCCAGATGCGACATATAGAAGTGCAGGAACCCGTGTCCTGACAACTGATGTCCTTGAGACAACAATGTTGGAAAGGTGAGAACTTTCTTTATTCGGTGACTTGTAGAACACATGCTTGAAGGAACCTGGAAAGGTCATCTTGTTAATTTCCTTTTCCTAAGGCAACACCAACTCTCCCTAATGTTAAGTGGGCTTGTTCTGAAACTTAATACCCATTTTTATACTGAAATTGCTGTTTGACTGCCTATCAAAGCTTTTAAAATAAAATTATGGTGAAAAATGTTAAGAAAATTTACACCTCCTACTTTGGCTGGCATCTTTTTTTAACACTGCTTGTGAGCAGATCTTGGGTAGTTCTGGGAATTTTCCCCCTCATATGACCAGAGATTTTCAAAAACAGAAGTTTATTCTAATGAAAACCTATAATGTTAAAGCTAAAAGGAATTGTAACTGTCAATCAGAGAGGGGGAAGAATATTCTTTATTTCTGCAAAGGTAGTAGAAATCACGTTCTTTTATAGGCAGTAGGAAGAAAACAACCTTGTCCTAGGAAGATAAATTCAGTGTATAAAATAATGTAAAATGATAGTCTAGAGGGAATGGCAGTCAGAGAAATCAAGTGAGTGGGAATAGTGCTCAATGGAGTGCTTTGTATGAGGAATTCAGGGCATTTATTTCATTGCTGTTTCATGTTGTCTCACGTGGAAAAGATAAGAAAGGAGGGTTAATTTCCTGCCCATTATGTTCAGACAAGAGAGGAGAGAACAGAGAAGGCTGGTTTGAAGTCCAGGTTCAGAACAGGAAGGAGAAAAGTATTTGTCTAAGGAGGCATTTAAGGGAAGGAAGGAAGAGCTTTGGTACACAAGAGCAGGAGATGGTTCTAAGCCAGTAGGCTGGGCACAGTCATCGGTGGGAGCAGACAGAGGGAACCTGAATAAAAGTGGATCAGAAGGGTCAGTGAAACCAGCTAGACTGGAGAAATGAGCACCGCTACGTCCGCTTTGAAGATCAAGTCTTGTACTGTGAATTTGAAAAGGGCTGGTGTAGCAGGAGAGAGACATCACTGTAGCTGCAGCACATTAAGAATCCTCCATAAAAGTTCCCTTTAAGTTTACAAAAATGGCCACATCTGCAGCACGGCCCCTCCAAACCCAGATAACTGATGTTTGTTACCATTAGTGAAAAGACACGGTCAAAGCAAATGTTGGTGTATTTTCAAACATTGGCAGGAACACTTTTTACAGTATTTCCGTGTTAACTTCCTAACAGATTTTACAGCAAAATACCAAGAAAATTTGTAGTTATTGCCAATTTTAAAGAGAAATGTTTATCACTGGCAAATAATAAATACAGCACTCCTGCAAATTAGCTTCTTTGCTACTCCTAGCTCCTTGCAGAAGTTAGCAGCAGGATCTTTTAGCCAGGCTTGCTCATAAGTGTGCTCAGCTGCCTCTCAGCATCAGCATAGCCCAGGTTCAGGACAACTCCTAAGAGCTGGCTGCTGTTTTCAACTTGAAGTAGGAGAACGGTAAAGGTAGCACTACTCCGTAGTCCAATTTACTAGCAGATATTGTGGGTGTCACCTGCCTGTAATGTCTGACTCACTCCACCATTTTTCTGTTGTTTTCATTTAATATTTAAACACTCAGATATTCCAGCCACCTTACGTTTCATCTCCTCAGAAAGAAGCAATGTTTCAGAGGTGTTACCATGGAAACAATGGAGTGAGGAAGCAGCTAAACATAAAAGAAAGTCATCTATCAGTAAAACCAGAGACATGCTTTGGGGTAACTTGAAATTATAAAATGGATAATTAATTGGGCTATTGCTGAGCATCTGTTCGTCCTTACTGCTTTCTTGTAAGTGACAACAGGCCACCTTTTTGCATGTGACAAGAGAATAAAACTTCTCTGTACAAACTTTTCAGTAGCCGAAGTCCTTTTGACATGAGAGATGATACCACTCTTTGGAGATGACAACTGGAGTTACTTATGGGCAAGGTCAGGCAATTGAAATGGTACTGTTAAGGGCCAGCAACACCAGCTTCCTCAAACAAATCAAAACTCCCTCCTGATAGCAGTGTGAGCATTGGAGACCTGTGATACAAGATGCTTGCAAAGTTTAATCAGACCATGGGAAAAAGAAGATTAGCGTTACTGGAAGTGAAAATGCCGCTAGATATGTCAAGCCCCTTCCAATTATGCAAATGAATACACAGAGCAATTCTGCTCAGAAGTGGGTATTAAATTATACTTGTGGATAAATATAAAAGCATACCTTTGTCCATCTGTCACTATATATTCTGAAATACCATAATTACCTCTCTCAGGCATGGGAAGGAACAACTATGGCTTTTGCCTGTGCTCACATCATAAAACCTTTCCCTGCCACTTTATTCAGCCTTAGCTTTACTGAACTATATCTTGCCTGTAGTGAAGGTTACAAAGGAAAATCCAATGTTTCAACTATGTTCTGGGCAAGAAAATTCAAATAAACCTCTGTAATGAATATCATATTCACTTCAGGCATGAGCAAATTGACCACAGAAACACTTAATACATTTAAATATTCCATACGAAATGTTCTATTCAGGACAGGCTCAGAAACAAAGCACTAGAGACTTGAGGTTTATTTGCTCTTTATAGCCTTTTAGACCATGTTTAAGACTATCATATTTTCACTTGTGGGCAAAGGAAGTGTCCTGGGAGATGTCTAAAACCTCCTCTTAGTGCTGGAAATTGTCTTGATGATTAAAAGAAGAATCATTCCTACCATCAGTGGCCACTAGAAATATTGTATAATTGTGGACTGTAGAGTGGGATGCACCTCTAGCAAACCGACAGCTCTGATTTGACTTGCACACTGAGCACCTGCATGTTGGTGCCCAGGGTGGCCTAAAGGATCCACTTCAGAGCTGCCTTCCCCAGGAAAGGTGCCAGAACATGCTCAAAATGTCGGCTTTGGTGTTGCCTGGGACCAGCTCAGTTTTTTACTGAGTTTCAGTTCCTCCAAAGTCTTTCTCCTTGAAACAATGGTTTTCTTCTTCGTAGGGATCCACAAGGAGATGGAAGCGTTACTGGTGGAGCTTCTTGCTCAGAGACTTGTCAGTATTTTCTGATCAGGTCAGCTGCCACTGCACATTAGGAAAACTTGGAGGTGAAGGAGGGCAGACCAGATCCTACAAGCTTGAAACACTGATTTGACCATGCAGTATTGAGAGCACCGTTCTCCTAAAGGGTCGCACCGAGGGTCAGATGGCAAACGAGATCTCCACATAGCCTACAGCCTTAGTCAGCTATGAGTGGATCATGAGGGAACTGGTCTACTGAGGCTTGGAACACTGGAGAGACCTTGCTGCCAGCAAACCCTGAGGAGCAGATCCTACCCATACCCAGCTGGCTTGGGATCACATGTAAGCGAACAGCCAGGCCAATTCACAACTGGCTGGCAGAGCACCATGGCATCAGACAGGTTGTAATGACCATCATAAAATATATTCACTCCTCAGCTTTTGAAAAAAGATAATTTATACAATTCTTTCTATGCACACACATCTTCAATAATAGCATAAAAATACAGCTAAATAAATGTTTATCTGGAGAAAAGTGATCTTCTGTCCCTTTCACAATCATTTTAAAAAGCTGAATTTAGCCTTGGGACTGATGGAGTCTCACAGAATTGGTTATGCTGTTGGCATTGACTGTGAAAAAGAAAAGAGAGGTAGGGCTGTGTTTTATGCAATATTTTGTTCTTGCTGTTGGAAATCTATTGTAATTTTCCTGCCCAAGCTATCAAGATGGTTGATAAGCTGGAAATAAATCAGATCATTGAGGTGAATGTTTCATAGCAAGCTATTGTGTAATGAACTCTTTCCTATGTTAGCCTTCCAAACGCTAATGAATTAATTTTTTTTAAAAAAGTAAGAATTCTGGAAGATTTAACTAGCCTGAAAATTTGTTTTCAGTTTTTAAATTAACCCTAATTAATGAATTTTTAATTATATGCAAAGCAAACCCACAAAATCTCCAGAGGCTTAGCCGTGCCATTGCCAAGAAAACCAAGTGAAAGGGCACAGCTTTGTGTTAGTTGTTTTTGTCCCCCAAAACAGATCAGAAGCTTCAGGAGCAAGGCTGCCTCCTGCTTTCCTCTTGCTCCATGCCTGGCACAGCCTACTCTGCCGTGTGCCATGGCTGTGTTAGCTGCCGTGGCAGACATCCTGTAACGCCACTTGTTTGAGGTGGGAATGCAGCAAGGCCCAGCTTTCGGGATTTGCACTGCTGCGTGGTTTGTGGTGGTTAGGAAGCTAATAAGCACTAACACCCCTCTTTCCCTGGTGATGGACCCTGGACTAAGTCCTAAGAAAAGAAAACTCTTCCAGCTCATTCTCAAAAGGCTGAGCAAGCCAGTCATCCAGAAAAAAAATACTTAAAAGTCATACACACAAAATAAAAATCATGCCCAGGGCCTGATACTTTTTCCACATTTGAACTGGCAGGTGAACCCTTCATGTGAGTAGAGTTCCATGAAATCCAGATCATTTTGCTGTCCCTGAGACAGTACCCCTGACTCAGAGCTTTGTGGAGGCGATTACACTGAGTTACTTGTGACCAACAGACACCGAGCGTTGGCACGCTCACCAGTGATTATCAAATGCTAACTTACAATAGGTAAGTATCCTAACTGCTATTTTTCTTACATGCAGGCTGTTGAAGAAGCCTCAACCAGAAATCACTGCAACAGAATCCAAAACGCTGAAAATCTTTTCCTTGCCTTCATAAAATATCTGGCTAGAATGAATACTTATGATTTCTCTGTTGAACTCAAAGGTACTAAGGCATCATCACACTTTTAAAAATTTAATGCTATTTAGCAAGTAAAATATTTTACAGTCTCAGACTTCACTGAGAAGCATACTTCGAGGGAGGGAGAGAAAATGTTTTAGCTCTAGCTCAGCAGTACTTTTAAACTTCTCAGTCATATCTCTTTTGCTACCTGAGGAATGTTAAAGAAGTGAAATCAAATGTCTGTCTGGTTTTAGGTGATGTGCAATATTTATTCTGAAGGCTCAGGCAGCTTCTTTCACTCCTGAATTATTTACAACTTGCACACGTGTCATGTCTCAATAGATCACTCCATGACTCCATTAAGTAAAATGGAAGCAATTGCACATTTTATATATGTATGTGTGTGTGTGTGTATGTAGAGGCTTAGTAAGAATCAGTATTAATAATCATCCATACACACAAAGGACTAAATAATTTACTGACGAGAGAGAGAGGCTTTGCTGATGAAAACAAATATAAAAGCCAGCTAGTCCACCATGTATCTTGAGCACCAATTAGTACGGGAGTTTGCAAAACAAGGTTGAAGAAATTGAGTCTCAACAAGAAGACTTGTTTTTAATGCCAGATAGCTGGTGACTAGTATAAATGCTGATACTTGGAGGAGTTTGATTCTTCAGTATGTTTTATTTGTTAATGAAAAAGAAAGTATGAAGAAACCATTTTACCTTTTCTATCATCTTATTTCCTTTTGCGTGGCTAGGCTGGCTGTGCTAAAAAAAAGAAAAACAAAGAATAGCCTCAAGGCAGATGTATTAGTCTCTGCATCAGTATCAGTTTCTCTGTTTCTCCAAAAGTGATTTCACAGTAGGAATTCCAGTAGGAATTAAAACACTTTCCTACAAAAGACAAATAGATAATGAGAGCTGTGTGCTGCAGAATACAGATGGGACTCCAAGTCCCTAACAAGACTGAAAATTTTCTTTGGCCCATACCATTATGTATACACAACCATAAAACCATAAAAAGCTCTCATTAACAGCAAAACACTGAAACTTTGAATGGCTCCCAGCCCTATAGTACAAAATTTTTGAAGAACATAAAAACTGAGGATTCATTTGTCAGTTAATCAACTATTACAGCTCTCAGCATTTAAACTATTTTTGTATTGTATAATGCACTAATTGTTGTGATTAGGACCCTAACAAGGTTATGACTAAAATGGGGCACAGAACCTGAATAAGAACCTAGAGAAATCAATGCGATTTATTTTTTTTTTAATAGGAATCAGATCTTTTCCTTACACCATAGTGAGCCATAGAAAAGAGATGACCATGCAGAAAATAATAAGAATAATAAATGAATTCTTCCCAATCATCATTGTTTAACTATTCCTTATAATCATTTCAGCAATAGCTGCTTTGGATCAATTTGGAAACTGCTGTCTCAGCACAAGCTAAGAGAGATGAAAGGAAAGACTCCACAAATCTCAGTTGATGTTAACAACTGTGATGGATCCAGGCTTCTGCAATCACCATCTGATTAGATAAACTTGTGTGCGGGGCAACAGAAAAAATCAAAGATTATATGCCTCACTAAACCTTCCCAGAGCATTTTTTAGGCTTGTATAACAAGACTATTTCAGAGAAGTAGAAATTAAGGAAAACCTTTACATAGAGCCCTGGGAACATATTTCTGGGTGACAACCCAGAATTCAAATTTGATTTTTTTCTTGGGAGAAAACCCAGCAAAACCAATAGAGTGTGCATAGAGAGAAACTGCAGAGTTTTGTTCTCTGTGTATATCTGAGGAGTTCCCAAAGAGTTTTTTCATATCTGCATAAGAAGATACTGCTTGTTTATACAATGGGTTTCCCTATGCACCTCTGCAATGCTTGTTTTATACTTTATCTAAGAAAGCAAAAGTTTAATAAAGGTAATATTTCAGAAACAAAGAAATAGAAATCACATTGAGATAAGCTTAGCTACAAAGGAACCAAAACAACTGCTACAGAGCTTACAGAGTATGGATAGAAAGTCATATAATCCTGGTAAAGTTAAATGGAAAAAGGTGCTTAAACCAAACACTGATATCACTGCAGCCACTATTGTGAATGATTTACAAAATGAAATGAATTTTTTAATGCAAAAAAAAAAGGGAGGGTTAATAAAGGACAAGCTAGGACATCTATAACACGAGTCTGTATATTAGAAGGAGCCTCAAAGGAAATGTAGCAATTCCCCTGAAAACTGGACCCTGTTTATAGGATATGCCACTAAGTCAGCAACTATGATGCATGAGAGGAACACAACTTTCCCAGCTGTGTATATATAAACATTAAGAAAGAAGAAATTCTCTTTGGAAGGCACATCAGTTTCTGTTATGTTTCTCCATTCCAGCAAGAGTTATTAAAAGAGTAAGAGAAAGATATATTTTAAAACCCTAGAAAATAATCAGCATGCACCAGTGTGCTCAGCAGTGCAGAAAACACTTGACAATTCTCCAATTACCAGGGCACGCCTAACAGGTTAACCTTTTGTATTCACATGCTGACTACCAGGCAGTAGGTAGGTCCATGGAAATATGAGTTGTATGATTACCAAGTGAGAACAGTGTGCCATCTGTCTATCTAATACTATCCATGCGGCAAGCACATCACTATTTTAAGCCTCAAACTTCTCAGTACCGAGGAGGCAAAAGACAAGTGTTGCCATTACATTGTGGTTATATTTATGATGTGTGTACATTTTGCCTGGGACTGAAAATCCAAGATTAACAACCAAAAATATTTGGAGAGTTATCACAGTACTGGTGCATTTGACTTTTCACTACACCAGATGATACTTCATTGTCCCAGAAAGAGCTAAATTGTTACCTAGAGCTGGCATATTTATAAAATGTAAAATACAGAAAAATTCTCTTCTGTGTCTATGAAGAATGAGTTAAAGAAGAAACATCAGTAAGAATAGCCCAGTGGCTAAATGTCGCCTGCCTAAGAAGCCAGAAAGGAACCCCTATCAACTGTCACCAAACCATATGCCGGGTTGCTAAGAGTATCCAGTGCTCAAAGGTAGAGAAGGAACATCTCCCCATGCTGAAATCAAGAATGGCAGTTACTAGAATGTAAACAGCAAAACTAAATCTGAGATTCGTGTCTATGAAAGGAGTTAATCAATTCATATAGCGATCATCCCTTGAATGTGCACCATGAGGCATATTCTGTACTCATATATATGTGTATCCGTGAAGAAAAAAGTGGTGAGTTAACTAAGCCCTGACTTCCCTTAGCAACAGAGAATGTTTTCCTCTTAGTTTAGAACAGTAGTTTTCATGATTTATTACCAGGTAGTTTTCCAGAGAGGTTACTTGTGGCAAGAGTGCCTGTCTCCAGGAAATGCAGGACATCCCTGGCAGTTGTTCCTGCCACTGCAGTTCAGGTTTGAGTGCTCCCTCCAACAGCTGTTGATAGATCTATGTCTTTTCTAAGAATTGATGCTCAAATCTCAAGATTTGAATATTTCACCATCTTTCATCGTTGTGATTTTGCCTCATGTTTGAACTGACTGTGCATATTCATGTCCCCATGAAATAAAAGTCTGCCCTTTTTGCCCCGAAAAAGTTAGATCCTTATATGACTTCACGGTACTCAGAGTTCTTGAGCCTGCTGATTGGCAAGTGTCTCTCTTCCATTTTTGTGAGCTGGTACTGCAACCCCAGCTACAGTATCAGACATTATGACAGGTTACTTTTACCAAGAACTATTCAAAATATTCTATCTGGGAACAACTTACTGCCCATTTTCTTTGCTTTTTGCAGATCTCTTTAAAAATCTTAGCAATTTTATCTGTCTGTTCAGCTTTACCCATTATCGTAAGGAGTTTTTTTCTAATTCATGTTTTGCAATTAAAGATCCCTTAATATTGTGTCAGATACCCATAACTAGCTTGTTAGATCTCTGCTGTGGGTCTGTGCTCATCTTATTTCAGTTAAGAACTGCCCTTTTTTCCCAGGTACCATTGTAACTATGTGCCTGGAAAATAGATAATTTCATTTTCTAAGTATCAATATTTGAGTATATTCGGAGTTATATTTGAAAGAATGACCTGGGTGTGAAGTGTCAGCTGTATTTGTACAGATATTGTGCTTGTCTCACTGGTTCATTGATGTTTCTCAAGAAAGTGCTGTCTGTATTGTTCGCATAGTTTATTTTTGGTTGCTGCCTTTTTATACTAGAAGGCTGCTTCTAGATAAGGCAACAGTTGTCTGTCTGCCCCTCTGTTGTTCTCTTTCTTGTAATGCAAAGCAGGTTTGCAGTTTACCAAAAATATTTTGGGTTTCCCATGCCAGCACTGAAGGGCTTTGAATTTCTCCCCATTCTTAGACTTTTGAATCCAAGTCCTTCCACATCCTTAAAGTCCTTAAATTATTGCAGGACACCCTCCATTGTGTACAGGCTGTTTTATTCTGTTGGCAACACAGAACCTGATGTCTACATCTTTCTGCCGAGATCACATGAGATTCTGAGCATTCCTAAGAGATTGCTTTTGCTTGACTTTGATGTGGAAGCTGCCCATCTTTACTGTAGTTCAAAATCTATAGCACTCGGTTCTCTCTATTACATGACCCATTTTTGCTGGGTGACAGATCCAGTTTCTCCTCTTGATCATAAAGGAACTGTGCACTTACTTTTGATGTTACACTACTTTTACTTGTATATCCCTGTCTGACCTCTGTAGTTAAGGCCAGTCAGCTGTTTGAAAACTATTTATCTTCTATCATGCCATAGACATATCAAATCTCACATTTGAATTTGCTGCAATTTGTTTTAGTATAGTGCTATTTGTTTTTCATTTTATTTATTTGTAAACTCTGCAACAATTGTTGCATGTGACCAAAAACACAAAACATTTTCCACTTTCCATCACTCACCGTCATATCTTGTTATCCTTTATATTCAGTTTGTTGCCTCTGCCATTTGCATTTGCACAAGTATTGATGTATTTTCCATGCTTTTCATGAGCAAAATAATTACATCTGTCTCTTCACCACTTATGTCCTGCATTTGCAGATGAATGTGTTCACATGTGCATGTCTATGGCTGTTAGTAGTTAATGTGAGCTCCCTGAACAGTCTTAGTAAAGCACATTTATCTTGTTTCTATAACTTCTGACACTTTCACCTGCTTAGAAATGACAACGCAGGAGCTGACCGTTTCGTGATATGCTGGTTTATTGTTTTTCCAGATCTTCTCTCACAAAGAAACCTTTTATTTATGACATCTTTTTAAAGATTAAATGATTTTTACAGCTTCACTGGGATTTTATGGTTTGTCTTGTTACAATGCTCCTGCTAACACATGTAGCTGTTTTTACCAGTTGTGGCTGATGGTGTGGCTGAGTTTACTCTGATTTGTATTATGTCTATAGACAAGTGCAAATAAACTGTCCTCCCTTAAGTCCAGCACTGCAAGGGTTAGAAATTAACAGTGTTGCTATAACTATGTTTCTTTGATTTTATTCTTTTTCTTCTTTTGCTGTATGCTATTTAGTATTATGAAAGACAGACATCCCACACCATGCAACAGGCAAGTCCCTTCTCCAGTTACTCTGTCCACTCATGTAGCACTTCCAGAAGGAAGAATTCCTTGAACTTTGAGGTGTACTCATTCAACAGTTTCACCTATATGGAGTAATGTCTGTTGAAAACCACTGGTCAGTACCCTGCTCAGTTCTACACTTCCTGCACGACCTTTGAGGGTTCACTCATCTGTCCAAGATGACTAAATATTTAATTGTTGCATTTATGTCAAAAAGAACTGGTCTATAGCAATACAAATGCACAGGGATCATTATGAGGTCAATAAAGTTTGCAGCAGAAAAGTCACCAGTATCTTGCTCCTCAAGCTGAAATAGATCCATTGCAGGACAGAAAAAAATCTTCCCATTTTTTCCCCTTATTCCTCTTCAATATTACACAGAGATCAAGCCAGTTTTGCTATCTATTATGTTAAAGATATTTTTGAAACAATCTCAATAAAACTTCAGTCATGCTACGATGCTATCCCTGTGTGGCTATATCTAAGAATGCTCCATACATATGGGGTTGTGTTGGCACATTTTGTGCTCTGGCTGAAGATGCCAACAACAGCATTGCAGCCCTTCCCTTCCTCTTCAGTAAAAACACTTCTTCCTTGAACTGTAACCACTCTGAAGTAATGACATGAAAATAACCTCTCTGCAAACAAGGTATGGGCTCCTGTCTTAGCAAGATCAATGAAGAATGGCCAAGAGAGGTGACACTCTAAAGGTTTGGTCCAGAATCCAGGTTTACATATGAACTGCTATCCCAAAACAAAATGAGAAGGATAAAAGGTCACCTGTAGCTGCAAGTTCCAGACCAGGTTTTGTGGGATGAGCTGTTTTCCTCAATTTTAGGCTTAGTTTTATATGAAAGAGCTTGATTGGACATATTCAAGGAATTTTCCCCTGGCCAGTAATCATTTTCAGGGTTTAACCCTAAGTAATGCACAGACGTCTTGAGCAAAACCATGCACCAGTTTGTCCTTGCAAGTCTTTTCAAGTACCAGCAGAGATAAACAATTACAAGAACTTTCCAAGCAGCCAAATACACAAGGAGCTCTCTTTCCCCCGGCAGCTTTACAAACCTAAGATAACTTAAATCTAGTGGAAAACTGACAGGTTTTAGGCACTTGTGTGAGATTTGCAGCAATCTCAGAAGAATCACAACCTGATGGGATGAGGATCAACTCATACTCAGTCAGCCAGATAATCATGACCCATATGGAAAGTGATTTCATTAACCAGCCAAGTAGAACTCAGAAGAATTTTTTTTTTCTCAGAAGGAAAAGCAATTCTGTTTTATATAACATTTTCTTAAATATGCAAGAGAAGTCGAAAGGCACTGAAAATGTCGTTCTTTGTGACATCTAGCTTGTAGGTCAGATTTCATTTTAAAGTGAGTAGCAAACACGATCCTGTCTGAAGATGACGTTAACAGTGCTAACCAGACCTACAATTCTCCATCCTGTTACCTTTAGATTGCCTAAATTCAATCAGGATTTGTGCTCTGATGCATACTGTCATCCAGCTGATTTACTAGATAGGAGTTAAATTACCTCCAAGTTCATATCCAAAGGTTTGCTGGCCCTTAGCCATTAGAGAGAGAAAGCTACCACCCAGCTGAAAGCTCAGGTTAGCAGCACTGCACAGAAGCACGTTGCACAGGTGAAGGGTACATGACATTTGTTTGCTCAGTGACACAACAATGACATCAATATTGCTTAAAATGCTGGCCTCTACATCTGGGTATTTGGCTCAGGAATCACATAAGACAGTTAAATTTGACTGAGAAGAGATGAGTTTTTAGACAGAGAACAAGGCTTAGGTGGCAGGTAAATGGGACTCTGTCAGAACTGCACAATGATGAGACCTTCAACTGTACAGATGCCCACCAAGAAGCCAAATGGGTGCATCAGAGAGACGGTGCGCATGGACAGTAGGGTCACTGTTAGAATAAGTGCCACAAAATAAAGAGCATGTCACCTTTTCTGAGAGATTTATATTCATGTGACTCTCTGTAATGGTAATTTGTTACTGACAATAGCTCTTTAATATGTTCCAGACAGTTGTTTCACTGAGACCATCAGCAGTAAAGAATCTTTGTCCTTCATTAACTTCTCATGCAAGCATTAATTATCCCACAGATTCTAGTGATAATAGGCTTATGAAACTGATATTTGAATGTACCAATAACGTCCGCAGTGAGCTGTCCCATCCATCAGCAAATCCAGAAAAGTAACTGGGAAGGGAATATATTCTCAGAGACTTTCTGCAAAGATCCCTTTTCCTCCTTTCAGGACAGTTGGAAAATGGAATGAGGAAGCCTGTTTTCATTTTCCAGGCTCGTCTTTTCATTCAGTAGGTTCTTATCACTGTGAAAATTAGTTGTTGATGTCTCTGAAGTTAGACTCCAGATATTTGTTGTATATTGCTATGCAGTTCTTTTGAAACAGCACTAAGCACAGAAGGTGCGCTATTCCCTCCTGCCTGTTTCTGTTACTTCTGTTAATCCATGCTAAGACTGTGCTGGAGCCTGTGGTGTTGGGCACTATTAAACACTGACCATCAAAGCTGCATGCCCCTAGGAGCCAGAAGAAGACAGCGAGCAGGGTACAGGCACCACTGAAGCAGCAGGAGTTAGCATGACAAGCGCTGATTCTAGCAGATGAGCAGTACCAGCTCCTAGACTGATTACTGGTGGCCCTGGTCCTTGGAAAATGCTCTGTATGTCTAGAATGCTGCATGTACAACACTGAGTCTGCTGAGCCCTGTGCAGACACTGCAGTTTTCCCACAGGAAGCACCTTCCAAGGTCAGGTCCTGTGAATGTATAAAAATGCAGAAAATCTCCCCATGACCTTTAAGTAGTTCACTGTCATGTAGCTAAAGGAGGTATTTCCTTGGAGCAGGGTCGGGAGAGTGCTAATGGTGCTTATTTTCTGTGATTGTACCCTTGGGTAAGTGTCTTAGCCTGCAGTGCCTGTTTTCCAGCAGTCCCTCAGGCCTCAAGCCATCCCCCCTGTAGCTGGAAAACCTGCCAGCATGCATGTTCTAGAAAGCAAAGTCCAGCAGAGTGTTCAGCAGATCATTCTTCCCCACATGTGGGTATTTACTACAGTGGCTGTTAGATGCCATAAACTTGAAAGAGCAGCACCTTACACTGTGAACTGTGGATTTACATGCAGTCCTTTATGCCAGATCTCCTATTTCCAAAACTCTCACCGTAACGTGAGTTAAAAATACCTGAAGTACCAGGGCCTGTCTAATTTTCTGTATGAGAAGCGAGTTCTCTGTCAGCACCACACAACAATGAAACTTGCTTTGTACTTACTTTAGTGTGCTTCCTGGCTTTCTGTGATACAGACACTAATGAACTGTAACCTGGGAAACCACTGCAAGTCTCTTGGCTTAATGCATGTGAGACGTTTGGCTAGATTAAGGTGTCATTCAGAATGGAAACTGAAGAGATCTTCAGCCCCCACAACTTCATGGTCTTCAAGGCTGTTCCTTTAGAGCAGCGAAGTTTCTTGAAATTCGTGGGCCTAGTTTAGGTGGGGTTTTTCTTCTACCTGCCATGAAGCAATAGCAGGTGTCTGGAAGTCACCAAAGTAACTTGTGAAAGAAAGTATTTTCTAGATTGGGATAAATAATGTTTTGGGCTTTGTTAACAGAATCATGCAGAGGTTTCTCAGCACTATACATGTATCAGTTAAATCTCTTACCATCCAATTAACACTACCCTTGCCTTATACAGGTAGCTGAATGACAAGGAGTGTAGAGGAGGGTAAGACATTCACTCAAACTCAATATGAGCTGGATTTGGACTAAAACTAAGAGTCCCCAACCTCTTCTGGCCCTCTGTCCATAAAAATGCTTCCCTCCCTCACCTGGGCCTGCCTTTCCCTTGCGTGCAAATCTGTCTGTCTGCTAGCTGCTTATACACATGTGATATCTAACACAGAGTCAACAGGGCTGCTATCTGTCATCTGTCTCACCATCTCTCCTCTCTTTTCTCCAGATCACTTGGGAAACACTGCCAGCCTTTCAACCCTGCCATTCTGTGTCTTAGCTTCTTTTTCCATGGCCAGGAGACATCTCAGTCTGACAGGTTGTTTTTACCAGTATCCCTGCTATTTGTCTCATTCAAGATCCTTCTAGAAAATTATTTTCCTGTGATGCTATTTGGATCCTTCACTTTTTCCTCTCCTTGCATTGCATTAATATCTTTTCTTTCTCATCTTTTCACTCCCAACTCTTGAAACCTCTGTCTAGCTCTTGTCTTCTAGTCATTCTCACAGGGATTAAAATAAGCTGCTAAACTGACTGTGGCAGGACCCACTTATTTGGAGCCCTGAAACATGTCATCTTTCTTTATCTTGCCCTCACACAACACAAGTGGTCAATGAAGTTCCATAAACGTGCTTATGTGTACCCTCAAACATTTCTTAAAATCTCTTTAGCCATGATGTCACCAAAATGTTATCAGCTAGCCAGGCTGCTGGTAGCTAGAGCAACCTGCTTCTGACAGTAAGCATAATGTATCCACTGGATCCCACATATTCCTACTGAGCTGTCCTTAGTACAACTCCTGCTGGGTTGTATCTTATTCTTAGATGTCAGGCTTGGGGTTAGAGGCAGAAATTGCCTCTTTGTTCTGTGTTTACAGAGTACCTACCACACTGGGAACTGAGTCCATCATTCCTGAATCTTTGACATTAAGGTGATAAATAAGAAATTACAGTCACAGAATTGTCACAGGGAGCAAGTGGCAGCGCTGAGAACAGAGCAGCAGCATCCTGTCTCCCCTTCTTGCAGTTCGTGCCTCACTATTCATTGGAGTACCTCTGTGACTCTGCACCTGCACACGTGCAGCCACTGGAGCAGTAGGATTTGTCACTATCTCAAAGTCTCCTGAGAATTAGATGAGTAAGATCACATGGCTTTCTGCCAGCCAAATAGTTGTAAGCTCTTCATTTACAAGAAGCTTTCACTTGAACTTAACTGCCACAATCCAATTTGCTCAATTTCAGTAAGGTTTAAATTGTTCTCCCTGCTCTTTCTACACTAGCAGCCCCAGAACAGTATGTTAAGAAGATATAGATAACATGTCTGGGAGAGATTTTCAATTGAATGTGTTAAAATCTTCTTTTTTTGCCCCTAAAAATGTCCTAGCAAGAGAAAATTACTAGTTGCAGACACGTGTTTCTGTCATATTTATCAGCAACCAAGCTAAGCTGATTTGCAGCCTTGGACACTAACCATCACTCTACTTTCAGGCTGCTGAGGACTTGATTTATAAACATGCTAAAAGCTAGGATGCTCCCAAAATAAAATTTACTTTAGGATTCAGCATAGTTAAAGCAGAACACTAGGGTGAAAAAGCAAAGTGCTGATCATATTTAGAGGGGAGTGAACAGCACACGCAAAAGAAAGTAAGTCACCTAAATGTTGTGTAAGAGGAGATCACTTGGATTTAGTGAAGATGAGGGGGCAGAGGGAGAGGCAGAACTGAGAGTTAACTGGTTGTGTACAGGATAAGAAAAAGAAGTGCATTTTTCCCAGCTTGAAGGCTGTGCCATAGTTGTTAAATGGCCTCTCGAGCCTAAGCAGACTTTATGTATAATGAATATTTTCATTTGATGTTTCTTCATGTAGGGTGCTGGCCATCATAAACCTCTTAAATTTCAGGTGCTATTTTTATGGCCTCTGTATGATTGGAGTAACCTCACTTAAAGGATTACAGGGGTTACTTCATGTCTTTGTAGCCAAATGCATTCTGGTAAAGATCAGATTGATCTGAAGTCAGCTGTTATCTTTAGCTTTGATTGTTAATCATTCCCAAGACCTTTGTTCTTTGATTGTCACTAGGGAATCCTAAGTGCAGGGTATGTTAATTAGTACCTGGCTTATCAGCAAATGTGCATCATCAAATACAAGAAATATATCCCTGACACCGTTAGGAAGAGTACCTGAAAGTAAATTTAATATAATAGTATTCACCTGATGATTCCCACAATCTTTTGCTAGTTTGACTTTAGTGTTTGCAGCTGAGGTATTTAAAAGGAAAGGCAAGCAGTGCGCTCTATTTTAAAAAGACGAATGCTCTCTAAGTAAAAGAATTCACAGCCTAGATTGAAGCATTTAGACAAACTAAAGTCAAATTAACAGTTTAATATATTTGTGAGGTTATTCAGTGCCAATCTATAGTAGAAATGATGCATACACTGCTTTCATATTAAATAGCACGTTCCAGCTGATCATCACAAACATCAGAAAACACAGTACTGATTGATTACAGTCTTGTTCTAAAGCTTAATTGAGCTTCTCAGTGACAAATACAAGTATGCAGACTGTACTTTGAAAAGCACTGCCCAAGTACTGTGTGATGAGACCTTTCATAGTGTAAAGAACTACTTGGTGTCTGTGTACAGCTCTGCTCTCTGTGAGACTGCCTCTCAGCACCTTATTGTACCTGGGCCTGCCCGCTCACCTGCTGCCTGAGAGTCACCTTTTGCTGAATTGCTTCACACCTTTTACTTTTGAAGAAGGATGCAAGATCCCCAGTGCTGTTTTCATGTTGCCCAAGCCAAAGGATGTATCCAGAGGAAATTGTGGGTGGCGAGGGAGGAACATGAATGATGTGAAAGCTGGCACCCAGATATGCTCAGGTTTACCTGTCACATCTATTTTTAGAAATTCTTCCTGTGGGTCCTTCCTTTAATCCCAAAGGTCTCAGAGGAAGGATTCCTTTAATAAGCTCTAGCTCAAGCTATTTGATTTCAGGAAAGAATTGCACCAAGAAATTGTTCTCATGTATTATATTAGCTAGAGCAAAGACACTCAGTATTAAATTTGAGTGACAGGGTCATCCTCTGCCTTACAGTCTGTAACAGGGAAAGATCACAGAATCGCAGAATGATTGAGGTTGGAAGGGACCTCTGGAGGTCCTCTAGTCCAACCCTATGCTCTAGGAGGGTCACCTAGAGCAAGTTGCCAAGGACTGTATCCAGACAACTATTGAGTATCTCCAAGGATGGAGACCCCACAATATCTCTGGGCAACCTGTGCCAGTGTTCAGTCATCTTCACATGGAAAAGTATCTTCTGATGTTCAGAAGGAACCTTCTGCATTTCAGTTTGTGCCCATCTGCCTCTAGTGGACTGGACGCAGTGCTCCAGGTATGGCCTCACCAGTGCTGAGCAGAGGGCCAGGATCAACTTCCTCAGCCTGCTGGCAAGGCTTTGCCTAATGAGTCCCAGGATACCATTAGCCCTTCTTTCCAAGGGCACATTGCTTGTTCCTGTTCGACTTAGCATCCGCTAGAATGCCCTGGTCCTTTTCTTCCAAGTTGCTTTCCAGCTGGAGGGTCCCCAGGGTGCAGGACTTTGCTCTTCTTGTTGGACTTGAAGATGCTCCTGTCAGCCCATTTTTCCAGCCTGTCAAGGTCCCTTTGGATGACAGCATAACCCTCTGTTATATTCGCCACTCTTCCCAGTTTGCTGAGCATATACTCTGCCCTATCATCTATTAAAGAAAAAGTCAAATGGGACTGGAGGAATACTGCTTTCCATCTTGAGGCTAACATCGGCTAATGACAGTGCCAGTCCTTGCCTTCTTCCCTGGCATTCCAGACCAGTGGCGCAATTTGAAAAGTAAATGAAGTTGTTAACACCAGGAGCTTGGAGATAACTGGAGCTTTATGTTTTAAAGAATAGGAGGAATTTCAGAAATGTAGCCCTGGTATGTGAAAGGAAGTAAATGGCCTGAGCACACACACCAACTTACTGCTTCATTTTGGACTGGACAGTGGTAAGTGAAAAAAAGTAAGAAACTGTAATGTTCCACACTGGATACCATGAGCTGGGTAGGTTCTGCTTAGAAGTGAATAAAGTTCTGCTTCCCTGCTGTTTACCCTCAGCTCCAGGAAAGCCTCCAAGGTGTAATTATTCAGGCCTTTCTCATGTGAGCTGAACAGACTAAAGCTGCTCAAGCTCCCAGAGTGGGAAAAGCAGGCACATATCCACAACGCGGTGAGACAGGACAGGGACTGATCGGGGCAGGGACCAAGGGGGCTGAGACATGAAGCACAGAGCAGTGCCAGCAGGCACAGGCTCATAGCTACAGAGATCTGGCTACACTCTCTTCATTTAGTCAAAGCAATTCCTTTGCTGCTTATTAAACTGATTAGAATTGATTGCTTTTTAACAAAGCTATTGCTTTGATCTTAGGCTCAATACAAAGGACATAAAATAGCAAAACAGTTATTATGAGATAAAATAAAAGATTGGAGCTCAATGAAAATGCAAAGGCTTCTTTCTCCTGGTGTTTAATTAGTGGTTGTGTTTCAGAGGTTCCTACATAAACAGTACATTGAGAGTCACTAAGATAGTCACTGTATCTATTTAAATAATGAATTTAAATCGTCCTAACTCTGCACTCTCCAGGTCCTCAAGCTGTGTTTACAAGGTGTCACTGAAGAGCAGAGAGTGAGGCTCCTGCTTTTCTGTTGTAAGCAGTATGAGAACCAGCGATCCCCAACCTCAATTCAAAACCCATTAGCTCTGCTTGGTTAGACAGGACCTGGGCCCAGCTCTGCACTCTCATGGCCTTTCTCTGCCTCTTATTCACCACGCCCTCTCTATGGCAGCCACACTGGAGTTCTCCACCACAGGTTTCCCCATGAGTTATTTGGGCTAAAAGCATTTCCTTGTGTGGTGAGAACTAAATCTCTGACATCCAAGAACAGCATCTAAGAACTAATGCTTAAATCAGAACAAGATTTAATACAGTCTTTTTAAGACATAAGTAAAACTAGAAAGAAGTTTATGTACGCATATGTAAGGAGTACGTGGTTAGACAAGGTGGACAACATTGTCACAGGCTTAATATTTCAGAGGAAATTCCAGTCTCTAGAGGCTTCACTCTGCCATTTGATATATAATTGCTGTTACAGCCTAAGGAGCAGTAAACAACATGCACAAGCTTCATGCGGATGTGCCAAAGAAATTTTCAATCTACTGAAACTTGCAGACCAATAACAGAAGTTTTCAACCAAGCCAGAGATGGAGAGGATGGAAGAGAAATATTGCTATCACTTGAATCAAGTCTGTGTTTCCATAAGATAGCTGTAACTCTTACTTTCTCGGTATCAACTAAAGATGTAGTGGCTCTAAGTTACCTTCAAGGAAGGTACAGCCAAACAAAATAAATAAGCAAATATAAGCAAAGTATTTCAGCTGTGAAGTTTCAATTCCAGCTTATTTCTCTCTTTCAAGATAATTCAACTTAAACAAACGTTTAATTCACCAAGTTAATGTCACAGAGGTTTTGGTTTTCTCTGAAATGAGAAGAGAACAGAACTTTGAGCTAACAGTCCGGAAGGGGGACATTTGCTTATGTAGGAGCACCTGTGCCTGATCAGAGTCAAGCAAAAGAGCACAATGACCTCAGAACAGGTATACAGACCATCAGGACAGTTTAGGATGTAGGAAATATGACTAGATTCATTGGGGAAAATTTGCTGAATTGCTCAATATTACACATTCGTGGTGAGACAGACTGAAGCCATGCTCAAAACCCGAGAACAAAGTTGTCAATGAGATGCAGTACTGCTGAGAAAGGATGACAGCAGAGATGGACCAACTGCTTGGGTCTATCTGATCCGTCACCAGTGACTGAAACACCAGTGATGTTTTTTGCGCTGGTTTTCACCCAATCTCTGTAAGTTTATAGGTACAGAGAGCCATTGCTGCTGAAAGTACAGAGAACTCAAAACTTTAAAATATATTTTATTACATATTTTAGTATCTGAATAATTGATAATTTCTAAAAAGACAATTTGAAAATTTAATCTGGAGAGGCCGTAAGTAGCACCTCGGACTCTGATTATTTTTCCCAGCAGCATTTCCAGCAGTGCTATCTGCTCTTCTGTCCAGCTTGTCATGAGTCAGAGGAAAGTCACAGAAAATAGACACTTATTACTCCAACTGGTGGTCTACAATTAACAACTAAACCGGACTAAGGAACTTGGAACTAAGGCATGAAGAAGTTGAGAAAAATCACCCCAAAACCCCCAACAAGCCTTTCAGGTAGAACATGACCACATCCTCGCCGGATGTGGCTTCACATCGTATGAAAGATGAAACTGGGATCGTAACAGCCCACACTGAAGAGCTTCACAGAAACTCATGCTTTATATCCTCAAAGGGCTACCTACTGCTGGGCTTGTCTGTCTGGAGAGGAAAACAGCCACATGTGGCTACTCTGTAGGAAGAACTTGTCCAGTTTATGCGATTGTGAGTAAATGCTATAATCCATTGAGCTAATTAAGTAGAGGTATTTTCCATTATAGCCATGGCAAAAGTAGTTTATTAGCATATTTTGTCTCCAGGGGAAATTTAGACTGAGCATTCGGAAGTATTTATTTACAAAAGGGTGGTCAAACACTGAAACAGACTTCAGACTTCTCCCAACAGAGAGAGGGGTCGATGCCTCCAGTCAGTCAGTGTTCAAGAACCATTTGGACAGTTCCATTATTAACATGCCATGAAGTGGTCAAACAGTTGGACTAGATGATCACTGTAGTTCCCTTCCAACCGAAATCATTCTATTCTATGTTTTGTTTTCCAGGAATGATGGTAATACAAGACAAATCTGCCTTTTCTCCATGAGAAAACAATTGATCAGATAGTGCTCAGAGTATTGAAATGCAGCAAGGTTAGCAGTGTCTTGTTGGGATTATGAAGAGCACAAGCCTCTTGACTTTTTAAAAGAAGGTGTTTGGATTAGCACAGGAAGAGAGGACTCGAGGGAATGCTAAGAATGCTATTAGATCTCTGAAGAAGTTTGTCTCAGATTTGTTTAGCTCAGACATGCAGTTTCCAAGCTGCCCCTGTGTGACACACAAAATTAGAGGATACAACACACTAATGTTTCACCTTTCTAGAGACCTTTTTAAAAAATTAGGATCAATCACAAAGTAGACAAATTCGATACTTTGACCTGAGAGCTAAATCCAAAGGGGACCTGAATTTGTCAGGACCTGAGAGAGCTCACAGATCTGGGTACGGTGTTTGGGGCTCCCCAGGGAACGCCACGGGGCAGGAGAAAGGGGAGCTGGCTCCACTGGAAATGGGCACACCAAGCAAAGGGCTGCCTGAGCCAAGCCAACAGGGAAGGCCACCAAGGAGAATATGCAGTTGTGTCTGCTTAGAAATGTCAGCTGTGGGCCCATTTCTGAAACTGGCTGTTCAAAGCCAGAGAGAAACAGGTCCAGCTAACTGTTAGATAATTCCAAATCATCACTTCTGGCTGATTTGGAGCAAGGAATTGAACTCTGCGATGCAAGCTTTCATGATCCATTTGAGCTCTGGAGACCTGCTGCATGCCAAAGATACTTTAGGCAATTCTAGTCCCTAGAAGACAGAGTCCTTTTTCACCAAATAATTTCCATACCCTACTGGCTCTTAAACTAAAGACTGACATCCTTGAATCTCCCAGAGACAAAAAGGGAGTCCAGCTCTTTGATCCCCCAGATCCTGATTCCTGCTCCATACTCCAGTGGCGTATGCACATTAAACAGTTGGTCAGGACAGTAGCCAGCGCCAGCCTCTCAAGTCAGTGCACCACTTACTATCTCTGTTCCAGCCAACACTTAATCTTTTTTTTTTTTCCCAGATCACAGCTATAATAGGGAAGGAAGAAAGCCAGAGTATTACACAGCCAAGAGGGCAGGTGGTAAAAATTTGACTGCTTTTAAGCAGAGAAAGGGGCTGAAAGTGTGTAATAGGCAAACACTCCACACAAGAGCAACCATTTGGAAGAAACATGTTCTATATTTGTATTTTAAATGTGCTTCAAGGATGCTACCTCTGGTGGGTTGATGCTGCCTCTGGTGGGTTAGCCTTGGCTGACAGTCAAACTCCTACCCAGCTGCTCACTCTCCACCCTCACACACCCGATAGGATGGGGTAGAAAATAGGAAAAAACTCAGGAACAAGAAAGCTCATGTGTTGAGATACAGACAGGGACATCACTTAGCAATTCCCGTATTTGGCAAAACAGATTCCACTCTGGGTAAGAAATAGAAAATGGGCACAAAAATTGTCAGGGGGCTGAGACAGTTGGGGTTGTTCATCTGGAGAGACATTGTTGCAGCTTTTTATAAAGAGGCCTTATACAAGAGATGGAGAAATGCTTTTTACCAGAGCGTGTAGTGACAGGATGAGGGGCAACAGTTTTAGATTATAAAAGGTTAGATTTAGATTAGCTATAAGACAAAAATCATTTATGATGAAGGTGGCGAGACACTGGAACACGTTGCCTGGAGAACTTGTAGATGCCCCATTCCTGGAGATGTTCAAGGCCAGTTTGGAAATGGCTTTAAGCAAACTGACCTAGTGGGAAGATGTCCCTGCCCTACATGACTCTGTAGATAGAATGCTTAGTCGTTAGTGAATGTTTGTCTAAACGCAGTAAATCTTTGGGCAGTGGCATTTGCTATCCCAGCAAAGGTTAGGGCAGAAGTTCTTGCAGGTGAGGCTCAAAAATGGTGGCAGAACTGAGGGGGGAAGCGCAGCTGAGTTTTGCTTGGCCTCATGCAGTGCATCCCACCTTGGTGGAAGCACCCATCAAACTCCCAGCTCCTGCCCAGGGCCTCCACACTGGGAGGGTGCAGTGCTGGATCAGGAGGCTTTGGTACAATGTTTGAGCTACAGAAGGAATGCCTGCATTCCATGCATAACCCCAATGTCCTGTGGAAACCTCTGCCTCTTACAGTCTTTTCTGGCTTTTTTCTGAGAGCTTGGAAAGCTTTGTGGCTGTTAGTTAAACCTAGAGAGGAAGGCTGAGAATGTGCAAAAGGCTGACTAAAAATGAAACTTCATCCTTCTTTGTGCGTGAAATGGAAAACTATTACTTTCTGTGCTCCTGGAGGATGCATTTCAGAAAAGATCTGCATTGTCTTAAAGGCTTGCAAATAAATTGCTCAGTTTCAGGCTTTTATTATAGTCCTGAGGGTCAGTAGGAAGCTATTAAAATATTTGAGTAATGCTGATTAAACTTAGTGACTGAACCTCGAGGAATTCAGAGTCCAAATGAACGTCACATAAATATTACTTTCAATTTCATAAAACAAGCAAAAGAAGGGCGCTGGCTTCTGCTTGGGCATTATGGTTCAGTGGGAATGAACTGCTGCTGTATCCAGACAATGAAGAATGCTGGGCACACCAGAGTGCCCTGCTGAGCCTGCCACTGGGGTGGCTGTAAACTCTTGCAGAATCAGCTAACAGAGGATACTCAGCACAGGAATACAGGTGTCATTGAGGCTATCTCCTACAGCCCTTCCCACTTGGATCCCTTTAGAGGAACGCCACGCACAAGGAGAAGGGGAGGACAAGCAGGCCATTGCAAAACAAGAATAAATAAAAGGCTTGCTCAGCCTGAGGGCAAACAACCATATCCCCAAGTTATAATCTGGTTCTCCTCATCTGTGGATCTTTTCTGCAAACATAATCACCCACTGTCCTATATTGGAGACAAGGATATGAAGTTTAGAAAGTTAAATTAGTTACAGAAGGACCTTTAGGGCTGCCCAGCATTGCAGTATTAGCATTCAGTGAGATGCTAACTCTGCATTCATTAGTTGATAACACTCTTCATAATTTCTAGCTGTTAGAGCCTACGGCTAGTGGCTTACTGAAAATTCCAGACTCATGCCTCTTAGTGAGCTTTAGGAATTGCACCCACTGGGTTTTGGTACAGGTTGTGATCTACAAACATCATGTCTGGCTTACTTGTAAAACCTGTCACCTCAGATTTGCTGTTAACACACTGCAGACACATACACCCAACTCTTGACAGTATTACCAGGTACATCACAGCTTAGTGCATGAGCCTGACTTCAGTAGCTGTTTTCGAAACATTGAAAGTTTGAAGCACTGCACTATTTTGTCCCTTCTGCTTTTATTGCACCATTTATATCTATGTTCTAAAAATAACAATAGAAAACAGTAATCACTTCTTTCTAGTCAGCAACTGCAGTTATAAGGAGCACAAACCACAGAATTTAGAGGACATATCTGACCAAAAAGTACTTCTCATTTTCTATTTCTGAGGGGAAAAAGCCTTGCAGACTTGCAAGAGGGAAAATTATCAGAAATAACTGTCGTTTCTTTTTTTCTTTTTTTGTTATTCTGACAGATTCTGATATCTGATAGATAAATTCACATCAGTTATCGAGTTCATTCACCCTAGCTTTGTTTTAGCGGTCAGTGCCAGAGCTCAGAGAGGTTTCAAATGTGCAGAAGTTCCCAGTGGGCACAACTTCTGCATTTAACTCTGGTACCAAATAGCAATGCAGGGAAAAAAGGGGGAAAAAAAGCCAAAACAGGCTTAGTCTGTCAACTTTCCCCAGAAGCCCCAGCCCAAAGGGGAGAGTCATTCATCCACGTGCAGTTATCTACCTGATTTCAGGGTGTGCTTTATTTACTAGGATTTAAAGATCTTTTAGAAATCTAAAATAGGACACATAAATAATGTGACTTTTGCCCTAGACTATAGGCTGGAGACCTGGACAAACAGCATAGATAAATCCCAACAGACAGAGGCCGTTTCAACCTTCTTTTCAGGGCAACACTTTTTGGCTGCACTATCAGCTTTCATAAATCCCAAAATGACATTACTTTTGGCCCAAAAAAAAGCCTTTTGCCAGTGCCTCTGTGTTGCAGGTGTCTCTTCCCCATTTTTCCTGGACACCAGGAGCTCCCTCAGATCCAGGTGTTACAGTCAGCACCCCTGTCATTTGCCCTTCCCCCACAGAGGTACCTGGCTCCAGACCTCCAGCCTCTCTGCCTATGGCTGGGCTGCTAAATAATAACAAGACTGAGACTGGGGCCAAGTGAATCACAGTGGGTCATGGAACAGTTTAGGTTGGAAGAGACCCAAAAGATCTCATTCCATCTCTCCTGCCATGGACCACTCCTTTCACTAGACCAGGTTGCTCAAAGCCCCATCCAACCTGGCCTTGAACGCTCTCAGGGATGAGGCATCCACAGCTTCTCTGGACAACCTGTTCCAGAGCCTCACCACCCTCACAAGAAAGAATTTCTTCCTAATATCTAATCCAAAACGACCCCCCTTCAGTTTGAAGCCATTCTCCCCATCCTGTCACTACATGGCCTTATAAAAAGTCTCTCTCCACCTTTCCTGAGCCCCATTAGGTACTGGAAGGTGCCTTCTCTTCTCCAGGCTGAACAACCCCAATTCTCTCAACTGCTCTGCATAGGAGAGGTGTTTCAGCCTTCTGCTCATCTTCTCATCCACACTGCATAGACCTGACTGTAAATGTCCTCTGCAGCCTCCATAATGCTTTGTATCCTTAAGAATTGAGACAGGAGATGGTGTTTAATTCAAAATGCCTGAAGTAACATGACTTAAACACATTATGTGATTTCCACAGAGTGATAATCTTATAGCGAGTGCAGGTGAAATACCTGTGCCATGCAGCAGGGCATAAGGGCATTACAGGAGTGCTGGAGGAAGCAAGGTTTGCTGCAGTGTGCCAGGGGACAGAGGAGGGGTCAGACACTGCACAGTATTTTCCATTCTGCCTGTGAGGGATGGTCTCTGGAGCATCATCTTCCCTTAGCCGTGCCAACTGCCAACTGGCATAGCCCAGACACAGACAGCAGTAACCTGCCAACTAAGTGACATGGATAATTACTGTCCAGTGCTTAAGCTCACTACCAGATGTTAGTTGATTTAGCTATATGGACACAGAATCTTATACCCAAACACCCTCCCAGAAAAGGACTTTATGTTAGCAAAAGAGGGACTAACTCTAAAAGTGCAGATAACCTTTTAACCCCAAGAGCCCAAATCTTACAGATATTTTTGCCCTTCCTGCCTTCCTCCCTCGACTTCCTATTGGCAAAAGGTGAATGATAGCAAATTGAGGATGAAGCAATTCACTGCAGTCCACAGAGCATGGAGAGGGCAATAAGCACTAGGAAAAAGCCTGTCCAGAAAACACCAGTTCTGCTTTCAGAGGGGACTCAAGGAGCACACAGGAAATCCTGCTGCAAACCCTACTGTGAATAACAAGAGCAGCCTCCAACACATGAGACTGGGCCCTGTGCTCTGTGATGCTGTTTTTAACTCCACTACAGATGGACAAAGGGCAAGGGGCAGTAACCTGGATTCATCCCACCACACTTCTGTATTGAGACATGGAACTTAAGCCAAACAAGTTAGGAGCTCTGCCACCCCTGGATTCTACTCCTAATAGAGAGAAATGAGATACGATTTTATGAGATCCCTCTAAAACCTCAGTTAGGTTAGTTACCTACAATGGAGAAGGGTGAATCTACAAGTGAGTGGTTGATTTTGCAGCGGAAATTATCCCATCAAGATGTTTTCTGAGAAGGACCATAGCTGAATTTTGCAGAGCCAGCAGCATGCTGTACATAAATGCACCAGTGTATATGGCCCTGTAAAGAAATGAGTCTGCAGAAAGGCTGTTTCAAAAAATCTTAAAAATTGTTAAGATTTTTTTTCCCAGGCAAAATTTAAAAGATAATCAGAGAAAAGGAAGTGAAAGTTTCTTACACAATCCCATTTTTTTTAATTTGAAGAACTATTAGAAATTGTAGGCAAGTAAGGCATTTACAAAACTTAACACTGCCTCTTGGATTTAAAAAAAAAAAGTTACTGAATAGCTTTTGCAAAAAGTTTTGAGCAGTCCTTTACTTAGGACCACAAAGCAGAGCTAAGTAGGTTGCTCTGTTGCAGGTCGGCAGATTCCTTCACCTGGTGTCGCTTATAAAAAGACCAAAAGAAGGTATTGGTATTAACAGGGAATAATACATGTGGATGTTCCCTGTCATCTTTTTGATACTGTTCATACAAAAAGGTTTCTAGAAAACAACAGAAATCTTTTCAGATGCCATCTCCACTGAACTGGGGCACTGAGGAGCTAATGGCTGTCAGAACGATCAGGGAGGCAGAGCAGCACTTTGGGTGTGAAGGCTTTTTACATTTTTTTTTTTTCTCCAAATGTTCTCAACAGATTTGTGATGGATTAAAGAAATGATTTACCACAAGATGATGTGGGAAGAAGAATAAAACAATTACTTCAATTATCATAAACAAGCCATCATTTGTTAGGAAAGATATCTAGCTACTAAATTTGTTTCAAAATATATGTAAATGTCTTCAGGGTGTTTGTTAGAGGATCTGTTCATCTATTCAAAGATCAGCTGCAGAAAATGCCCTTGTTTGAGATCAGCGATGCAAGACCTTCATCTCCAGCGACATCCACAACTCAACAAAGACAGGATTGTTTGTTGAGATACCATAAGCTAAATGTGTCCTTTCACTCTGAGTCACATAATGCAAACATTAAATAGCTCACTAAAGAGAGAAGCTGACCTCATGGCTCTCTTATTGACTTCCTCTGGACTAGATTAAGGCTGTCAAAACAGTGCTCATGCACAGCTCCAGGAGCACAAAGATGCCACAAACTTATTCCAAGATGCTGGTACACATCTTCTCTGCCTGGAGAAATAAATCTTCAGGTAGTGTTCAGAAGACAAGACAAACTCTGTGTGCTGTTAATGCCCAGGTTTCTCCCTGCAGAGAGAAATTGTCTGCAGAAGGGCCCTGGGGAGATCTAACCAGGGTAAACGTGCTGCCAAGCCAAGTCGGGGGCTGCTTTAACACTTGCCAGGAGAACATCAACACCCTGGGAATCACAAAGCTGTGCTGGGCTCTGTTCATGCACGTTAGATTCCTGTACCGAGTACAACGCAGCTGACACCCGGGCTTTAGGTTTTCATCCTCCCAGGCAGCCTGCTTCTCTTTGGAGAGGCAGCACTTGCAGCACCAGCTATATACAGCACAGAAGTGCTCTGGTTACATGCAAAGCTGCCACACGCCAGGAACTACCAAGTCAAAAATATTCTGTGAAAAAGCAGCAACTTTCAGAAATGCTGGAGGAAGAAGGTCATTTGCAGCATGTCTACAATCTACATTCCACTTGATTTGAGGCCACAGACCAGCTGCAGTGCTGAGTGCAAAGACTGAGGCTGGCCAGAAATTTTATTCCAAAACTTATTTAACAGAGAGTATACACTTTATATGAAAGATTCACATGATCTGAGGAGAAACTAGAGCATGTTTCAGCCAAATACTTTCCTGAGTACTCTTGTTTAAAAAAATACATTTTTCTTTTGGAAAGCAAAAATATAGATAAATTTGGCTAAGGTGAAAAACTAAGTTTCCTGGAGTTCATTTGCTGAGAATGGAAAAAAACATCTCACTGATGTTTATGCATTTTATTTTTAATTAGCATTTTCCATGTGGAGAAAAGAAGATTTCACCATGTCTAAGCTGGCATTCGCTTACCCAGCAGCCTTCTGGTCCTGTTCTCCCCAGTATAGCCTCTCTTTCTCTTTGCCTTTCACAGCTCAAGTTGTCACATAAACTTGTAGAGAGTAGAGATCAGTAAGAGACTTAAGTGGGGGCTCTCCTCTGAGAAGCCATGTGTGACCAAAAGTAATACTGCAAATAACAAGAATAATGGGAAAAGAAGGAAGAGTACTTGCTTTGGTCCACATTTCTTACATGTCTCTCTGTTATCAATAATCACCATGCTAAACTTTCCTAGGCCAAGTATCTATTTGCAGCTAGAAACATTGCAGCTCCCCAGGTTCCTGGTGCATACATCTAACTTCCATTTCTATAATTACCATTTTCAGGATCTGTGAAGGCATTCTGGCACAGCTTCAGCTCTCAAAAGTGTAAGTACAGGGAACACTTCAAGTTTTTTTTCAAGGATTCAAACAGTGAAAGCTATATTAAATAGGAAGGATTTAAAATTCTGCAGTAGTTGAAAATATGCAGAAAGTTTAAAAGTGCCAGTGGGGCTAAATATTGTTCAGATGACAAAACACATGTACAGCAGTTTACCTAGTTTGAAAAAATATACTCTGATTTTGTAGAAACAATATAGTAACATTCGGCATGACCTCTTTTCCTATATTTCATTTGGCTGAGCAATCAGATAGCTTTTGAAACACTATACAGATCTCATGATCTTGCAAGTGGTCATTCTTTAAGCAGCATCTGCACTACCACATCCTGACTGAGGTCAGGTCCCCAGGGACATGTTCTTCCTTGCTCTTTCCTCAGAAAAGCATCTTCCATCTGATACTAAACTGTAAGAGGAAAAGTGAGCACTTTCTCAGTGGCACTAGTAAAGAGGAAAAACACTTGCTCATGACCTGGCTCTTGAAAAATTAAACCAGATGAATCCTACAAGACAAGTCCTCTCCCTCGGGAGCAGGGTGAAATACATGCAAGGTTAAAGGCTGTTCCTGCTGCAAGCAGCTTGGGTTAGACCCATGGTATTTGTAGATTACCCTTGGGCAGCAATATTGAGGGGGCATAAAGCTCTAAAGCACAGCATCAGAGCTGTAACGTTTGGTACTACCTTCCCCACAGAATTCATTACACAAGGTCCAAGACAAATCTCAGCCCTGAATATATTAATGATCATTTTTTCAGCCAAATTTTATTATCCTGATTTTCCAAAGTCTGCACTTTTTTCAGTTGTGGCTTTCTGTATCATGGAGCAGAGTGAAAAGCAAGGCTATCTTTTTCCATCACTTAGAAGATACCTATATCTTTGAATGTGCTTTCATTTAATTCTCATACATAGCACTACTAGAAGAATTATTAGTATTGGGAAGGTGCTGTATCAGACTGCAAAGTGTTATTAAATCCACCCAATAGCAACAGTGAGCTGAAACTCATCAGTTCCCAATTCACAGCAGCAGAACATCAAATGGAAATCGGCCAGCAAAGATGAAAGCCCATTTAGGGTGATGAGGTTCCTGTTAAAGGATGTTGAGGCTTAGCAATGATATGACCTGAAAAGATTTATGCAGCCTCTCAGCACATAACTGAGAAAGGTACATAGCATTCAGGGACTAGCAGAAGCTTTGGGGCACTAAAATAAATTTCCTTTACTTGATCATGTGAGAATCCGGAGACCATCCTGTGACTTCCAAGCTATGACACAGCATTCATCACTGAAAACCAGCAAAAAATAACTCAAAGCAACAAAAATCTGACCGAATCTGTACATTTGAAAGTAATTGCTCACATGTCAGAAGGCACACACACACACAGAGGACAGACTTGGAATAGCAAAGGTGAAAAACAAAATCACAAATCGCTATTTATCCCCTAGATTGCAGTTTCTCAGTTACAAATATTATTGATAAATATTTTGACAGCTCATCAGTATAATAGATTTCAAAGGGGAGACAGCAAGTGCCTTTCATAAATATCAGATCAGCCAGAGCTCACAAACAAGGCAGCCGAGTTAGCAAGTGATACCATAGGAAACTCATGGGCCAGCTTCTGCACTTTATGACAGCAATGGCAGTGCTGAGAGATTCCAGCAATTGATTTCCACAGCCACAAGATGAGAAGTCCATTGGAAGGTCTGTACTGGGAGCACTGCTCTAACCTTCCTTCCCCTTCTCTTTCTAATGGAGAAAAAAATAATGAAAAGAGTTTTAAAAAATTCAAGCAGATATAACTAGATCCAGAGTGGAGGCTGGTGATGAGAACCTGCCGACAGCGAAGAGACTGAAGACATCTATTAAACAGAAGAGGAGGAAAACAGAGAAGTAAAAAGAAGTTTAAGGTGTGAAAATCCGCATGTCTCTATATTTATATAGACAATATTAGGAAAATCTAAAAGGAAAGAGCGGAAGCTGGAAAATCCTGCACACATTTCAGAATATGGCATGTTCCCAAACATTATACTATGGGTGAGGTTTGACATCTTCAGCATCTTCAGCAGGAAAGAAATTTGCCATAAGTATTGGAATCTCCTGAAGGTCTAGTCAACTAAGAGCAAATGACAGCTGATGTTCTTATCAAACATTATGTAAAACATTAACACATAGGTCTGCCATGTTAAATCCTCCCTTGGGGTACTTGGCCTCACATGTGTAAGCCTAAAGCAGCTTTTGCTGGAAGCAAATGAAGCTAGCAAATCTATCCCAGAACTACGTCCGAAAGCTAAAACACTAATGAGGCTCCAGCAGATGCTGCAATCAGCTACAGCAATCATCTGGCTGCTTGGCCCCTCTTCCACTCAGGATATGTTTTGGATGTAATGAATTTATGTGACTGGGAAAAGGTGGCAGGAAAAGCTCAGGGCACCTGTCTGCAGCAGCTCAAGTTTTCTGAAGGACGGGTCCTGCTGCACTGGAGATTCAGCAAAGAGGGTGGTACTGGCATGCCTCCCATCATGCACAGGTCTGGAGCTGACAGGGGGAAAGAAGGAAAGGAGTAGCGATCTCAGGTGCTCAGGAGGTGAGAACAGTGCTAGAAGACTCACTACAGTGAAAGGGAAGAAGGTGAGAGGAGTATTCCAGCTCATTTCTTGGAGTAGAAGAAAAATAGAAGTTAAAGCCAGGTATTGAGGGAGGGTGCAGAAATGTGGTTTCCACACACTCACAGGAAAACCGTGATCCCAATCACCTCTGGAGGTACTGGGGAGGAGGGCACAGGTCCCTTCTGGGGAACACTTTTGCAGAGTCAGGGTAACCTGTCCCAGACAACCCACTAGAAGACTGTGGGGTCTCCAGTCATTCCTTTGAAGAGTAGGTGGGTCGTACCCCTATTCCTCCTTTGCTACAACAGTGTTTATGCAGGGCCTCGAACAACAGCAGCAGAGGTAGAACAGAGCCTCACTCTCCCATTTGAAATCCCCATCTTAAACCATAACAGTCAGATTATTAACTTGTATGATTTTCGTCAACAGATCTCAAACCATCTATTCTCAGTTCACAGATACAACCAGGAATAGGTAAGAGATTGTCCTAAAGCCAGAGAGGAAGTGAGGAGACTGTGGATGAGCCCTGTTTGGGAACTGCCAGGCTCCTTCCTCTTCAGCTGGGGAGGAGGCCACAACTCAAGAAAAGAACCCCCTCTCTTCCACTTCTGTTTCCAGGCCAGTTTGTATATCAGAAGTGACCAAATGTGGCAAGAGGAAGCCAAAGTAAGCCTAAATTTGTTTTGATATCAGTGATACACCTTTTGCAGTGAACTCATGCTACTGCTTTGCTGATTAAATATTTGAATGGAGAGGAACCAATTGGCAAGTGTCATGTGTTATTTGCAAGTGAATACACCAGATCTTTTACTTGCACAGAGAAAACAAATAATCAGACCCCCAAATTCATGTACCTTCCCTTTAGCAAGAGCCACATTGTGTTGTTACATCAGCAATTGAAATATGACAGGGTGCTTGTGTTTATACTCAGAGAAGTCATATACAGATTCCATCTGTTCAACATTTGGAGCAAATTTGCAGTGATTACTCAGGCTGAAAATTGCTTTGGAGTTTTGTCTGTTGTTACTTGGTTTGAAATAAATCAGCGATGCGGTGCCTCAATTCTGAACAAGGACACACACGTCAAAGTGACAGGACAGCAGATGAACTTTGGCTGTTCTGATTTGCAAGACGTTCAGGTGCTCTTGACTCTCACATGGTGGTTTTCTCAAACATAGGCTTTGGAGAAATCCAGGAAGAACTAAAACTGCTGCAGAGGTGAGAAATTAATATCCTGGAGCTTTTCCTCTGCAAACTAAGAGTCATTCCCCGTTGGACAAAGTCCATCCCGTGCCATGGGTTCTGGGACAGAGCCACCAATAGCCAATGTCACATCCCAGAGTTGCAGCTGCACTGCTAAAAGCAGTTGCCTAGGAGTCTGATAGAGGTATCAGTTAAACTGAGGCACAGATGATTCCCAGCTATGTGAACTCGTCAGGTCCAGACTTAGACCCAAGCTTTGAAGCAGCAGTCTCTTGCTGAACAGGACAGCTAAGACTCTGGATCTCAACAATATCAAGAAGAATTAAGAAACTTGGAGTTTACTACAGCTTTGCTGATTGGGCTCTAAAGTCAGAGCATTAGAGAGATTAATTTCAAACTCAATCCTTGATACAACCAAAGAGGAAACCACAAAAGAGAAAAATTAATTTCAGTCATTCAAACGTAGTTGAATATGCTCAGCTGCAACTTCAGGGAGAAATCAGAGAGGAAGAATTTCGCTGATTGGATTTTGAACCAGAAACAACTCCTACTAAAGTGCCAGATGTTCAACAGTAGTCACAAATAATAAGGGTTAAGTCCTACATCACCATTATCCAATCCTTCAAAATCCTTGACTGATGGGAGGCTTTTTACATGAAGACAGGCTATTTAGATGAAGGTAGGCTATTTACATGAAGGTAGGCTATTCTTCCAGCTCTGCCTAGCTTGTGAGATCAAGTGGAGTAAAGCAAAAGGACTGGCTACCCCAGCTAACAAATTAGTAGGATGAGAGAGTGAAAGCATGTGCTGCTCTGAGAATCAGGCTAACTATGTGGGTGGCAAAGAGATGGGAAATAGGTTGGAGGGAGTCAATATGCATTACCAGCCCCTGATCCCCTGAAAAACTTGTTGACAATGGTGCTGCAGCCAAGGAGGTTTGGAAGATGAACAGCTTGGCTGGTGGAAAAACCTGTTCTCTGGCCACCCACACCATGGAAACCAGCAAGCAGTTGGCTTCAGAAGTCTAAAAGGTTATTTCTATGGATGAAACATACTCAACAATTAAGGGTAAAGTGGCAAAGTTAGGCATTGAGTGAGCCCTAGCTAACACCCGGTGACTGCAGCATGACTTGTGAGACACTGACACCATGACACCATCTGTTTATGATTTATGCTGAACACACTGCATATAGAAACAGATGGGAGGTGTCAGCTCCGATCAGAATTGTTATGCTGGTGATTCCACAGCACATTATATAGCCGACAGCCTTACTTTCCCACATACTTCTATAAAGAGCAAAGTGTTTATATTCATGTTACTCAGGGAATCATTCTTGCTGAATCCCCCACTGGACAGAATCCTAAAGCTATACAGCTGGGACAGATCTTCATTATTGTATTGGATGTCACTTTGTCTTGTTCAATATTCCCAAAATAAGGTCCCAAAGCATCTTTTTCAGGCTAGTTCTCAAGGTTAAGTCAGAAACTTGCTGAGACTGCCTTCTGTTAAGTTTGCTAGGAAGTGACTCTCAGGCCCTGATGTTCTTTAGCACTGCCATCCCTGCTATTTCAAGTCTCAGCTTCAGAAGGTTTCCTTTATGCTTTCATGACTTCATGTGGTTGTAAAAGTTGAGTTTTCATGACTGTGGAAAAACATTATAAATGTAATTCAGATTCAAAATAACAGAAATCTCCATTGGAAGGGGACTCCTGGACTGTCTAATCTCTCACTTGAAGGAGGATCGTTTCCAACACTGGAACAGGTCAACCATGGCTTTGTTGAACTGGAGCTTGAAAACCTCCAGATTAAAAGACTGTACAACTTCACTGGGCAGCATGTTCAGAAGTCAAAATCTAGATAGACAAAACCTAAACCCTGTATTCTCCAAGACTGATTTACAATTTTTTACACAAACACCTAGCATGGATACCTTCAAGATGATTATTTCTAATGTAGGTAATAAATCATAAAGCACATTTTCTGCATTATCACTGTCTGTGGACTTCCCTTAGTCATTAGGAGATTTGAATCAATAAATATTAGATCAAAATAGCAAAAAAAAAATACTACAGATGAAGACAACTGTTAAAAACTAAGCCGATTCTAAACTTAAATTTTGTAGGAGTGCAGAGGCTTTCTAATATTTTCAGTTAGCTAAACTGGAAAGATATGGTTATAAGAGACTTTCCATCAGTGCTCAGAAGAGTTTTTTTTACCTGATTATCCAGAGGTGTTCTCTAAGCAACAGTGCATTCACAACTAATTTTAAATAATAGCAGTAATAATAATAATAATAACTATCCTCTGAAATGACCAGGCCACAAAACTACTGTGAGAAACCACACCAATGGGCAGTGTGGTGCCATGCATATTCTGCCATTGCTTTACTAGTTTCTGATTTGGGTACAAATGTCACTGAGTGATGTGAGGCAGAACGTAAGTCCCCATGACCACTCTCACACACAAATCTGGGGTAGTCCTACCACAGCCAGAGGCACTGAATTTGCAGTAAATGGGTGCAAGGGTGAGACAAGCCCTCTCATCTCACTTCCACTGATCACTGAGAATGAAAAATGTCTGTGTCTGTGCCTATCAACATCTTAAATTCTAATGCACATTTTTGCCAGTCAGAATAAAACAACTTTCACTGATTCCAAGGGACTCAAGCTGATTGACATCAGCAGGGTGCTGTTCACTATACTTTTAAGCATGAATGTATGTGCCAGACCCTCAAAGTACAGGTAAGTAAAATGACACAGATACGGATGGTGTAGCACAGAGAAATCTGGCCCCCTTTCCCTGGAAGCAAGGGGATCCTGCCAGTGCTGCTCCAGGGCACAGGACCACTGGTGTTTAGCTGCAGGTCCCATTGCTGCTGCGAAAGCAGGCACCTGAACTCCTGGCTAGCTGAGTGGCACCCAAGAATAAAAAGCAGCAGATGGCACAGCAAGTCATTATAGAAACAAACCAAAAAACTTTTTTACTTCTTCTTTAAACTAATCAGGTTTTCTGAAACTATAGCAAAATGGAGCATTGTACCACTCTGAGCTGGCACATCCTTCTTGGATATTGTGCCTTGGGGCAGTGCTGCAGTGGGAGTCATCTGTGCTGCACGTACCAGACGCTGCACTTCCAGGATACCAGACACAGGGATTGTTTTAGGGATTGTTTGTAATTAGTATATAGATAAGAAAGAGTGGATTAAGAAGCAGCCACGTTTAGGCTGAGGGAGTTTTTCACAATTTTCCTCAGGCCCCGGAGAAATAAACCACTGTAATTCCCACATACGTGGCTTCTCACAGTCTGTGCTGCCTTACCTACCTGGCATTATCAGAACTGATCCTGAAAATCACCTGCCAGATCAATCGCATTAACTTCCCAGGGCAAGATCCAATTTTGCACAGTAAAGATGCACAACCCAGCTGGCCTGAAGGGAGACAGATATGATGGAAGCACAGGGTCTGGCAAGGAGGACACTCAAACTCTCTAGGAGCTGCTTCCTCATTAGTCAGCACAGCGAATGGTCTGCAACTAGGGACAAAGCCGTGGGAAGAAGCTACAGGCAGAGACAGTTTCCCCATGTGTTTAGGGCAGAGGAGGGAGGCTGTGACCTTTGAAAAGATGCCCTCCCTCTGTCCTGCTTCTGTGCTTGGTGCTGCTGCTAGATTGATTCCCTTCTGCTCAGCCACAAGACTCCTTGTGCTGGTGGGCTTAGAAAAGAGCCATGTTCAGTGCTCTCACTGCACAGAACTGGGGGGCTGTGGTTATGGTAGCAGACTCAATTTGTGGCTCAGGGAGCAAAGCAAGCTGCCCTTCATCCAGCATCCTCCAGTTCCCTCAGTGCAGCTTTACAGGGCCTATACACAGGGACATAGGTACAGGACAGTCCCTGGACACCTAACACAAAGACAGCCAGCACTGCACTGCAAGAACTTTCCCCAGCCTCATCTACACTTGTCAGGCATCTTGCAGGCAGGTCAGCAGAGCAGGAACCCGACTTGGAAGGATTTCAGACTTGGCCAAGTGTTCGAGTACAGGGGAAATGCCTTCATTTCTTAACTTTCCCTTAAAATAATGCGCACGATCTGTTCTGGGAACACCCACCCAGTGAAAATCCCTCTGGAGACTGCCTGCCAAAGCCTGTGAAAATCCCTTGTGGGAGCCGTGTCCTCTATTTCAGACACAGCCTGTTCATAGGAACATAAATCTGCTGTCCTCACTGATGAAGATTATTCGAGCTGGATTTAATGTGCCTAGGCACAGCTTTCTTAACTTAGCTCAGATAACCACCTGCTACTTCACGTGCATTTGTTGCTCAGGACAGACCTCTAAAAGAGTCCCCCCTGCTGCTGACAGCTGCACTGGCTGCACACTCACCTTTTCCCCACTACCTGGCACAGTCTCAGCATAACTGGTGCTAGGGAGGAAGCCACTGATCTCTGCTCTGCCCAAATATTTTACCTTGGGACTCTCTTCTATTGCAGCATTTTGCCAACATGTCAAATCTGCAGCAGAGAATATCTGGTGTTTAGGAAAGAAAGTAACTAAGTATTGTACAACTCCATAAAAACATAACAGAGATAACACTTATGGAAACTTAATAACATCTGTAAAAAGTTCCCTGTCTATATGATTTTACAAGAGAATGTGTTTATTTGCTGAACCTCTGACTGGAAGACCATATGGGAGATGTTTTGTCACTAAAATTTCATTTGGGAGTCAAAACTACTGAAGGGGGATTCTGAATTCTGTAGGTGATCTCTCTCCATTATAGTAATTCCTATAGTAAAGAAAGGAGGTGGGGACAGCAGGAATAAACCACATATGTTAGCACTTCTGCTGGCAACTTGTTGAATTGTTTAAAATCAAAGGAATCCCCACATTTTTTTGGGACGTCAGAATATTGGCACACAGAGACCTTTGTAAGATTTGGCATAAGACAACACTGTTTTTACCCACAAGTAGCTCGTACTGCCAGCCACTCCAAGCACACTGCCATCTCAACATGCTGCTGGCACCAACTCCACCTGCTGGAAACAACCTCACGTCCCAGCTGGATTCAAGCTCTCTGAATGCAATTGTTATATTTGAGAACTTGACTCTACTAAAATCCTTGGTGATTTCTCAGTATTAAAACCTCCAGAATCAACAAGTGCTTGGTGCTTTCATATCTTTCTGAATTAACTGATCAGAAGTCAATCCTCATTCTAATGCAAGGGTTAAACTCTGTTCGTGTTCTTTAGAATTCATCCCTTTATCCATGTATATCAGAAAATTAAATACAAGAAACAAAGTTTATCCTGTGCTTTTGTTTTTTAGATAATTTACATGCAATCAATTCAAGTTGATTTAGCTTATCTAGTATGATATAAAGTAGATGAAATAATTACAATGAAAGATTATTTGTGTCTCGTAGCCAAGGCTCCTGGAACACATTACAAGCATTAGGCATCAGACTTCATCAAACTAAGGGATGATCAGATACCCACCATCATCTTATGTACATGTACTCAGAACAGAGGATTTGACATGGCTGGTCCAGTTCTGAATACGCTATTTATAAGGCCCAGAACTTTGAGTTGAAGCAAGACTTTCACCTTCAAACTGAAATTCTGCCCAGTGGGGAAACTACCCTGTCAGCTGCTGTTGCACTCAGTTGTTAATTACCTTCACTGTTAATGCTTCGCTTCGTACCTCCAGCGTCATTTCTTTTGCAAGAGATGATGGGCTTTTATCATCCCTTCAGCTGCCAAGCAAAGCACACTCTATTAGTGTAAGTGTCACAGTGTGGATGTTTATCAGCTGAATAAATTATCGCTTAACCTTTCCTGTAAGCCAGCCATATTTTTATTACTCTTGCATTCCTATTTTCCAGTTGGGAAAGAGGAAAGAGGAATATAGCTGATATCTACACAAGGCAATAAAAAGCATATCTTGCAGGATATTGATACTCAAACCTCTGTCCTTGATGCTTTCCTCTAACTGACATTTCTGCTTCTCTCCTAATACCATTTAACAGCAACACAAACCGGCATGTGCTGGAAAATCCAGGCATACAGACTGCAAGGTGGTAGAATACATGCATTATTAAAACAGCATTTTAAAGCGCTAGAGATCTGTTCACTCAGATGAACGAATACAAATCCTGTGATTCAAGGGATAAGAAATTGTCATTATAAGTTTTACTGAATATTACGGTCAAGTCAAAATTAATTATTTGCAAAAAAGTTTGATTCACTTAATCTGGGAATCAGCAGTAACATAGGGATTTTTTTTTAAATCACCCTGTGTGCTAAATCCACAATTTTCTAGGTTTCCTACACATTTGCTGAAATCAAACACATTCAATTCTTGGAAATATCTGTAAAATACCTAACTTTGTTGTTTTGTTCAGAACTTTTCAAAATAATCTAAATGAAGACACACTGCTCGGATATGCACAGATATCAACAGTCACAGGAAAGTTCATGTAATGTTGTGTTACTGAGTTCATGAGATTGCCGGCATTTTTCCCAGTAATTCAGTGATTTTATTATCCTAGTACGCTTTTTTTTTTGCAATAGGCAGATTAAACTCATAGTTTCTGAAGACACATCAAAATACCTTCATTAGAATTCTGTATGATTCAAAGTTTTTCTCATGAGTATAAATCACTGCAGTAGTTACGATGATCAAAGAACACCAGAGATAAAATTTGTTAGCAAAACCAGAATCTGTTATTAGAAAAAAAAAGAGTATTTATGAAATAAATATTTGTATATTCAAAATATATCACCTGATCTAATAAAAGAGTTGCTTTCTTTCTACCAAATTTTGAAAATGTCTTAAGTCACTTTTGGATCATTCAAATATCACAGATTTTTTTTGCAGTAGCAAAACAAAAAAGTAGTTGCAAACATAGTCCTCAGAACATTTTTACTTTTATTTACATCAAATATTGCCTTCAAAATTGCATGGAAGTTCCTCTAATCTTATACTATTCTCAGTGTAAGTTTTCCTAGAAGACAGAGGCTGTAAATTTGACTCAATACTAGGAATGATTATCTACAGTTGTAGTGCTCTTTCATCAACAGTCATCCATTTACTATGTAAGTGGAACAACTAGCTATTTTTTATTTAAAGAAAAAACAAAAACAAAATCAAAGAAACCAACCAACCAACAACAAAACAAAACAAAACCCCAGAAATTTTCTTAAGCGTTTTAAAAAATAAATTTCCTTTTGATTAGTCTGTCACTTCTGGAAAGGCATTTAATCATTATCAAAGTGTGTGTCAAGTGATAATCTCAGATGTGGCAATCAAGTGCAGGCACAACTTTGATGTAACACGTCACATGCACAGCAAAACATCTTTCTGGAGTTTGTTCCAACAATTAAAATCGTCAGCCTTTTGCAGGAGCTGAACTGCTGTGTAAGCTCAGAAGGACACAAAGACTCAGCTGAAAAGGCACTCGAGATCTTCAGCGAGCATCCTCAGGTTTCACATCAGGTCGGGACTGTCCAGCCTACGGTTTTGGTGAGAGCACTGTACCACTGAGAGCACTCGCCATAGGAGAGCCTCTATGACTGCTGCTCTCTCAGAGTGGGCATGAGACAATGCTTCACACTGACTGCTGGGACTTCTCCCATCTCTGGAGTCTTATCAATACTGAGAAAATGTTGACAATTTGATAATGAACCATTATCATTTGGGAAAAATGAGAGAGAAATTGAAAGCAAACATCTGGTAAACAGAATTAAACATTCTCTCATCACACATTAGACGTGCTCAAATCACAGAGTATCTGCTGCAGGTCTGCTGCTCAGCATACACATTTACATCATGGATTACAAAACTTTTTTCTCCTTTTATATCAGCATTTAGTCTGATGCAACTCTGATAACTGCTCCAAAATTCCTTGCTTACCAGCCACTGCAATACTGCATCATGAGCATGTAAAAATCCTAACATCCTGTGGCACTGGATGTCTTCATATTTTTTAACCTCAAAATCCTTCCCCCTGCCAGCAGTGCTCCCCTAGTGACTTTTGTTTACAAGTCCAGTGCCAACTCCTCCCCCTAAGTAGGCCAAGATCTTGAGCATTATGAGCTTCGTGACTGTGGAAATTCTGTCATCTTATTCATACCACACCTACTAAAACCAGTCTGCAACAATGTATGAGGACACAAGAGTAGGCATTTGTTGAAAAGCCTTTAAAATATCTGGTTTTGCACCTCAACATCATATCAAATTCCTTCATAATGAAAAGACTAGTTTTTGTAGTCCTCTTCTAAGCTATGTTATCAACATTATCTGCTAGTTAAGTAGAAAAGGGCTATGTAATTTTTCAAACAGCTGTCTTTTGCCAACCAATGCACTCGGTGCATTTCAAGTTAGTTTATTTATGGAACTATCATGAAGTATCCACTCACTTCTTAAAGAAATCCTTAAAAATCCCTCAAACAAAAAACAAATAACAGAAAGCAGAAAATTTACATTTTTTTGCCTTCCTTTTATTCCAGAGGTAACCTACCTGATAATAAGCTCCCATTAAATGTTAATAAAACAAAGGTTACATAATTCACTATCCAGCAAGGACTAAGCAGGATAAATCCAGATACTAATGATGGTTTGTTTGGGATTAATGGTAAGCGTTGGATTAGTTGAGGGCTTCTTGGTATCTGCATTTCCCAGCTCACAACAAAAACTCCAACAGCAAAAGGCTAGTGCCACCTTTGGATGAAAATTCATATTAGATCCCTCAGTCAATCTGATTTTCTGTTCTGCCATTTGATTAGATACATTATCATGCTTTCTGAAAAGTTAAGTAAGATTTAATCAGAAAGTTGTGTTTTCCTTCTCTCTCACCTCTCTTTTTCCTTTTTTCTCTACTCAACTCTAATTTTTAAGCAATAGAGAAAGAGTTCTTCCCTCTTCTCAGTGCTCATATGATAGCTCTTTGGAGTTTATTCTTGGAAATGTATCAGAATGTCTATTAATTGTCATGACACTTGATTAAAGCCCATTTGTAAGATATTTCCACAAAATTGTTAAGCATTTGAGGGAGGAAAGAAAAAAAATCAGTGAAACTTTTAATCTAAGATTAGGTAAAGGTTTACATAACTTTGATTCTTATTTTGGTACTTCACCCGTTTCCAGACTTATCCTTATTTTACCTTGCTTCAGATAGCCAGAAATATCCTCATCAGTCATCAGACCTGCAGCACCTCATTCATCTCACTAAGAAAGGACTTCTTCATTTTGCAAGGCTGTGTCCAAATGTAGTATACAGGCTCTGGCTGAAAGGGCGTTCACTGTCTTCCCAGGGGACCATGCCCTGCTGTGTTCTCAGTTTGTGACTAGAACAGCGTTGCTTAAACACCCCAGTGGTTTTGGCTACTGCTGAACAGTGCTTGCACAACATCAAAGCTTTCTTGTTTGTCACTCTGGGGGTGAGCAAGGATTTGGGAGGGAACAGAGGCGGGACAGCTGACACAAACCGGCTGGAGGGATATTCCATACTGTGTATCTTCATGCTCAGAGATAAAAATCTTGGGGTAGGGGATGGAACATCTTCCAGCATAGCCATTGCTCAGAGCCTGGCTGGACATTGGTCTGATCATGACAGACGGCAAGAACAGCACTTTCCATCTACCCTCCTTCCTTCACTTTTGAACTGTCTTTACCTTGACCCAGGCATTTTCTTGCTTTTGTTCTTCCTGTTGTGTCCTCCACCCCACTGCAGGAGGTGTGAACAAGCAGCTGTGTGGGTGCTTAACTGCTGGGTCAACCCACACGAGGGTTTGAAAAACTTGTGTCTCTGCAACCGGCACATGGTAGCATCCAGCATCTTATTCCTTAAGGCAAAATAGTATAGCGTTACTGACAGTCAAACCTACAGTCATCTTTGGTATTAACAAAAAGTGCAGACTGTAGCAAAACTCCGAGAGAGGCAAATGATATCGTTTGTTAATTGGCTTTGGTTTTCCATCTCTGCGTGGGTTTTATAATTACATGTGAGCTTTACTTGATTTCAAGGACTCTGCATTTATTTCTCGTTTATTTCTAATAGTAGCACTTTCTAGTTTTTATTGGATGATCCCCTGGAGACCTTGTACTAGGAAAAAATGATCAACCAAAACCTTTACTTCCTATGTTCAGGCATACTTCTACAGCAACATGAAACAGATGCCATTTAACCTACCACACACACAGGCAAGTGACAACTTGAGAAAGACTGTCTGGAGTGAGTCAAATCAAAAGAAGGGACTTTTCTTGATGATTTCCCAGTGCAGCCAATTAAGTCCACTCCCTGCACGCCATGTGGCCTTGTTTTTTCAATTTTCATTATTTCTTTTTCCTTAACAATTCCCCTTATCCCCTTAGGGGTAAAAGGACAAGTGTTTGCTTTCAACTGAGGAAATGCTCTGACATCAATGCCCCTCTGTGGCCATTCTATTTCTAAAGCTTCTGATTGCAAAGCTGAGCAAAGTGTGGCCAGCTGACTTCTTTTGCTCTCTGCAAGTACCTCCTACACTTGAGGAGAAAATTCAGGATCATCTTAAAAAAAGTTATACACACCACACATCAATATGTAACTGAAGTGATATCACTATTATCAAGTGAGCCATAACAACCATTTACTGGAGAAAAGGCACATGTTTCCAATTTTTTCATACGCCCCTACCACTAATGCATGAGTGCCTGTACCTCACTTACCACTTGAGTCAAAGTCAGGTGAATATAAGAATGGTGTAGGTCAGAAGATTCCTAAACTCCTGACATGCTGGGAAGAGTTAAGGAGTACCTAAAAATAATATCTCATATAACAGCATTTCTTATTCATGTTTTATTTAAGTGAAAGTCAGTCTACGAAGTAAAAGGGCATATGCAACTCTACTACTAACTCTTACTTCCTTCCATTTTTATCCAAATGAATTGAGTATATATCCTAAAGGGAACTCTGGAGCTGCCAGCATGTCTGTGTACATTTAATAAAATGAAAGTAAACCAAACTAGATAAAACTTACCAAAACAAAGAGTAAATGCTGCTCTTTTCTCAGTTCAAGCCATGTTTCTTGGCCTATCTGGCACTCAAAGCCACCTTTATGCTTCCACAAACCTAAGGCCATATGAACAAGATTATATCCCAAGTAAAAATTCACATCTCCAGACTGTGAAAGCTAGATTAAACCATGTGAGATGTATTTCATCCCTGTCCTGCCAACATAAAATGCAGCAGCAAGCCAGCCCTTTCTGCCAATACAATCCATTTATTCTATCACTAACCCATCACATGGCTGCAGTCCCTGTCCAGGTTGCTTACATTGGGGCTGACATTCACTCAGACCTCCATCATACCCAGCTTTAACTTCATGGTGGGACACACTCAGTGACTGAGAGCTGACCACTTCAGTATTCAGAGAGTGTGGAACATCACTAGGTTTTACCTTTATGACTGCAGCCAACTAGTTTTAAAAGTAGTTACCTGGTACCCAAGTCAGGATTTTAATACAGAACGTAAATCCCAGCGGATGCTGGGAAAATGCATCCAAAAAGCTGGGTAAATATTTGGCCAGAGGATCCAACCTCCCAGGCTGGCTAGTTTAAAACATCAGCTGCAGCAAGAGAAAAATAATTTGCAGATTCTCATGAAGCAATTCATCAGAGCATGTAGCTCACAACTAATAAGCAACACTCTGCTAACCTTAGAGTACCTCAAGCCTAAGCACACAATTCCAAAACAATGAGCTTGTGACCATATCATGGAATCTAAATTTCTGTACTACCTTGCCCACAAAGGCTGCCTCCATGCCCTCTACCCAAGATGCTAACATAGGCAGAAGCTAATATGCTGACAAGGAGTCTTGCCCCTCTTTTCTTTCCCTGACCAGATGGGAGCCTTCCCTTTCTTCAGCAAGCAGCTAGAACTGATGTGACTGCTCTGATCTGAGAAAAGGTAAAGAAGGAATTCTGTTCAGACCAAGGGTGTGGGGGGAGGACACTGTCACAGCCAGCACCATCTCACCTTGCAGTCTCCCTGCGGCAGGCTCTGGCTTTCCAGCAGCCAGATTAATACCTCCTAACCCACATTAACCTACACGTTCCCTCATCCACCACCCTAGGAAATTATTAGCCCCTTGTCCAATGCATTTAAAAGTGGCACAGCTGCAAAGGGTACAACAATACCAAAGAGAAATGTCAGTATTCTGAAAGATACAAGTGATTGTAGATAAATGTATTCCAAAATTTAACAACATGGTAGGCAGTACAACTCTAAATAGTCAGTTAATGTAAACTGTAATAAAAATTTAGGGACACAGAAATGCAAGTTGGCTCCATATGTGTGAGGCTGTAAGTACCAGCTGAAACAAAAAGACCTTTCTCTTGCAATGCCAGCAGAAATCCCACGATGCCCAAAACTTCAGCACCCTGACTTCCACTGCTTTATTGTAACAGCTTACGCAGCCAGGCCCTCCCTGTGTGCCTCCTCCAGAGCAGACAGTGCCTCACAGTGCTCAGCTCAACGAGAGCAACAAGAAAGTCACGACTGACACCATAAAGATGTTTGTTCCACATATGGCTGCAGCTCACACTTCATTAGTGCCTGTTCCTAAACAACAAGTTTATCTGCTGCTTTGACGCTAGCTGGCTCACGCCTGCCTAACCATATTGCAGGCAACACGACTAACCCAACAGCACTTTGGTTCCAAGAAATTCCACGTTCCACGTAATTCACTTATCTGGTGAAAAATCGTATGCTGACAAAACCCTTTCAAAGGCAGTCATAGCAAATGAGATGTCTCAGGAAGTCTGTAACACTGCTAATCAACCACTAGTGGCTGACACCACTGGATGCCTACACAGCCTGGAAGCTGCCCTCCCACTAGGCAGATCGGTGGGACCAAAGGGACAGTCTCAGGGTGGGCAGTCACAGGCCTCTCACAGGCAGAACACCCTGGAAACTTCGGTATTTTTCTCCTACTGTAATTTATTGCCAGCTAACACCAACTTCTGATTGCTCATCTGAGTGCTGGGGGTGGGTGGGAAAGCATAAACACCTCCATGAACAGCTCTCCTCCCCCTTTCTAATCTCAGCTTCTCATGGGTCACAGAGCAGTTACAGTCAGCCCATCATCGAGGCAGTGGATGAGGCAGGTGGTTGGGGTTGCATGGTAACAGTCCCACCTGCTGCTCTTTCCTTCTTACTGTTTTTCCACTGCCACTACATGTCTTTATGTTTCCAGCTCAGTGTGCCCACTTAGATGGGTCCTCATCCCGGTGTGAGGTGCCCACAGCCACTGTCCCTCAAATGATCCCTCCTTTGGTGTGGGTCACCTTCCAAGAGCAGCCACCCTTACAGTGTGGTGCCTCTGGCCCCTCCCAGCTGCCATTCCTGCTCAAAGGCATCAGTGCTGGTGGCCACGGGCTGGTGGCCACGGGCTGACGGCCACGGGCTGCCTGTTCTGGTCGGCGGCACCACGGGGCAGGCGATGGCCACGAGCCAGGCAGGGCAGCCTGCAGCCCCCACTGCCCACACACAGCACATGGCCGTGCCGCGCCAGCTGCTCTGCATCACACAGCTTAAAAGTGGTAGAGACAAACTAGTAAGGGAAAAAAAAAAAAAGGCAAAAGGAAAAAAAAGCAATCTCAGTCTACCCTTGCTCTTACACCACTAGATAAGTCAAAATATTGAAATAATATTAAAGCAGAACAGCACTAATACTTTAGCAGTCTTTGACATGAAATTGTGGAAAATCCTCTCATGATTTACTTTGGATTTGTTCATCTGTTCTAGATTTGGGGTATTTTTTCCCCCTGCAGATTTCCATGTTTTAGCATATATACCAAAACTGGGCTGCTATTGCTATGCAAATTGTTTCATTCAGATTTCTTTTTATAGTAGCTTTTGTTTCAAAGGCTTGCGTAACTTGCTAAGGAACTCACGCTTTAAAAATATACATACTGAAAACAAATTAACATTTTCTGCAGGAGGTTTCAAATAACTGTACAAAGGGGAGCTAAAAAGGAAAAAATCAATTATCCTTTTAAGCAGGGTATCAGAAGTGAGACTTTTTAAGTTACTTGAAGGTTATAATGGATGAGTTTGTTCAGACACAGAATGCAATTTCAAATACAATGCAATTTCAGAAGCAAAAGTTTCCTTGGTTCCAATAATGGACTTTGCTGAAAAGAGACTTTATTTGGACCAGAGACACATAAACATCCTGCTTTTCCAAAGAAGCTTCCTTAATGTCCACAGTGAACTGCATCACCAACGTCCTTTGGCCTTCAAAGGCCCAGCCTCAGACCGCCCTGAGCCACAACACGTGCCCTGTGGCCGCAAGTGCAGACTTTGGGTCTTGATGGTGCTGTAAGTTCTAGAGCACAGAATCTGGGACTGGGCAGGTGAGCACGGCAGGCAAGACATCACACAAACACACCACATAGACACACGATTTGCCTTTGTAGGACAAAGGATTGGTCTTCACTAATATCAGCCATACCAGTTTTGATTTCTGGCCAGCTTGTATCACAAAGTCTGCCTTTTCTTCTTTTTTGGTTTGGTTTTTGTGTAATCAAAATGGCTTGCAGTTGCATTTATATTGGGAATTCTCTTCAAACACATGACAGGCACAGAGAAAGCGTCTGCACTGAAATTCTTTGCTTACTTTCATCTGACCATTGCAGGAGAATGTACTTTTCATCTCTGAACTGCAACGCATTCTACCAATTTATTTTAACGATGTAGCTAATAGTAACTAGCCAAGAGGATTCTGAAATTAGTTACTTCTACAGTTTCTGGATACGATGAAAAGCACTCAAAAATATCTAGAACCTCCTTCATATTTTACCATTCAAGACAGCATTATTATCTTCAGGAATGCAATATTCTGAAAAGACAGTTCTGCCCATCAAATTTCGCTAAAAGTCACGGAAAATTAGACTTTTTTTATTCCTAGAAGAATAGAACCAAGCAAAAAACTTCATGCTTCAAACAGTGACTGACAGTCTCCGTAACTTCCACACATTTTGTGCCTGTATTATTGAGATGTTTATTCCATGAATTGCATTAGTTTAATCAGACAGTAAAGTTAAAGAACAAGCAGCAATGCAGGGGCACACAATTTCTATTAGTCTAATATCCCATTTCTTGACTGAAGCATTCAAATCAAGGACAGCCTTGTCCCATACAGGCATCCATGCATCCCCAAAGAACAGCAACTCCTCTCCCAATGAACAGTCAATACCCCACGAGCGTTACGAGATAACCCCCAAGCTTTCTGAGCTACTGAGACTCTACATCCTAATTTTGGCTTGATTTCAGAACTGCCACTGGCGCAAGCTAAAAAGACTAGAAAAGCAGAAACAACAAAGCATTGAGTTGACTAAAAGAGTTCACAGAAAAAAACCAATAAGCAGAGCTGCTGAGTGTCCCAAGTGAACCAACAAGGTGTCTGAAAGTGCCAGAATGTACAAAACTGTAAACTGGAGTAAGAAATTCAAGGATGCTGCTTTAATGTACTCCTCTCTTGAGTTTAGTCCCCCTAATTAATTTAAAAAAAAAAAAAAAAAGGCATTTGAGACAACCATCCATCCACTGTATCCATGAATAAACAGCGACTCCTAAGGGGAAGAAATGCACTAAGACCCCTGGAGGCATGCAGAAACCCAGATAATACCAAGAGAAGATCTCAACTTCTCACGTTCTGGATCACATCCTCCACTTTCCACAGGCAGCAAGGGAGCACTAGGCTTCTATTAACCTACATGATATACCTGGTGTTAGTTAAAGAGTTAAGTGCTCTTCTATCCACACACCACAGCAGATCATAGAGTAGAAGACTTCTACCCATCCAACTAAGAGAAAAAAGCCCAGAGGAGGTAGTTATGCTAAAACAGAGTATTGTAAACATACATCACAAAAAGCCTGAAGCTGACGATCCAGAAAGCAATTCTTAAGTATTTGCCACAGGAGTATAATTAGAAAGCCAAGCAGGAATCTGCCTGTCTTCACCACTTCCATCTTTCCCCCTCATCTTCCCTGAAGCATACCATTTTATCAGCATAGACGGATGCCCAATCAGACTAGATATTAGAGGTGCCTTGCTACTAAATTTCAGCTGCTTGCATAACAACACAAGCTACTTACCAACTCCAGGACTACAAATTTGCTAGACAATCAAAAAAAGAAACCTTGGAGTCAAAACAAAGCAGTTAACTTGACAGTTTTCAAAATAAGGTAAATAATGCTATATTTCAGCAGTTCTCATCAGTCACACAAAAGAAGCCAAAGCTCTGTGCAATAAGCAGTGTGTGGCACTGCTAGGAGAGAGATTTTACACTTGTACATACATCAGTAGGCAGCAGACTTTCCAAGTGTAATACCCTATTCAGAGACTTCCCTGCATCTTCCCTGCATCTAGAGTCACAATAGACAGAAGAAGTGGCAGAGCACGTGCAATCAGAAATCAAGGCTTACGGAAGTATACGCTTAGGAAATTAGCACTGTTTTAAACACTATTTCAGGAAGCTCATGGAATTGAGAAAAAGACAACATCGTAATGAAAAGTCATTTACAACTAGGAAGATTTTTCAGTATTGAGTAGCCCAACTATAAAAATTCCCTCTAGTTCTGGACTTCATACAATTACATTGCATATGATTGAACTATCTAATGAATTAGTAAGTGGCAGAATGGTATAATCAATATAATGAAATAAAAAAGCAGAAGTAAATATTGGTTAGTCCAACAAGTTACACAAAGCTGTGTATTCAAAACCACACAGACCAACACTTTGCCCAGTGACAGTGGAACACTGTATTCATTAAAACTTTATGAATAGACAAGAAATAAAGGGTCTTGTAACTTCATGTTGTTGGTGTCAATCCAGTATCAGTTGACAAGGTGGAAGTTTCCAAAAATACCTATGATTTGCCTTTAGTGCTCTTCTGCATCTGTATCATCGATACCAAGCCTCATTTTTGCATCTCTCACCATGAGACTGTACAAAATTTCCATTCGTAACCTGGTGCCCCTAACCCCACCCTTAGCCACAACCTGAACCATGAATCAAATAAATCACCCGGCACAGAACACTTAATAAGCAACTTGCAGCCATCAAACCTAGACCTGCAGACTCTGCTGTGTGATCAATAGATTTCATTCTTTATGATGCTGTTCATAATCTTAACCTAATCTCATTCTGGAAAAAAACATACACCATTATCGTCTTCTGACATGATAGGCTTGCAGAAGCTGAAAAATTTGCCACTAAAACTTTCCAAAGCTTAAACTCATGCTTAATTCCATGGGGAATAATTGACAAGACATCCATAATTCTCTCAAGCAAAGCAGAACACCATCTCCCTAGAAAAGTCATCATAGTTTTGGTTATTTCTCCCTCCTTCCACATTGCCTAAAAGCTCTTTCTGCACTCCATCCATACTGTATTTCCAAACCAAGAATACCAAGGCAGATATCCTTTCCTAGTCTCAAAGAAATGCTCAATTTTAAAGAAAACATATTGCCCCCTGACTAGATGAGTTGTTTTAGAACTACTTCAGCACCGTTAGAGCCTATGTTCTGACAAGCAAAGGAAAATTCCATTCACAGATCAAAAAATAACTGTATAATTTAGAAGCTATTTGTTTCTCAGAAAACAATCAGCGGAACAGTCCTGCCAATGTAGGAGTAAAATTACCAGAAGCACTCAAGTGCTGTACTCTTAGGTATGTAACTATTGACTTGTATATACGGCTCACACAATGCAGTCTCTAGCAGGTTTTGAGATCATGCACACATGCACTAGAAATACAATCTTCGATTTTGAGGTTAAAAAAAAATAATGCAAATTACCTATTTCCATACATGAGCTCAAAGGCACTCATTTTTATATGTAAACAGCAGCAAGGCTACTACTCAAATGTTCAAAATGTTCAGTCTTTCCAATGGGCTCCTTGAACACAGAGCTATGATTTCCTTCACTGGATATTCTAATACCTCCACACCAGTAGTCTTTCTTTTTTTTTTTAAGCTGGCTTTTTGCATCAAGTTATCAGCTACAACATAAAACTCGTGTACATGTGAAATTAAGACCACACATTGTAACTGGCCAAAGGCAGTGCACAATATTGCAGGAAAGAAAATCAGTAATATATAATGGCACAACTTTGTTGCTTTTTTATAATAATTAGGTTGTTCAGTTAGACCAGACTACACAGAATGGACATTAGGTGTGGTTTTACAGGATGCGGGCATTTTACAGCTATTCAGCTTGGAAGGTATGGGCTACATACATGCTATCCAACTTCTCCCAGTTCAACATTTCTTTTTCTTTTTGCCTCTCCATACCAGAACCAGAAGAATTTTACGTAAGGAAAAATATTAACAGTCCTGTCCTTCCAACCAATGGAGCAGTAACCTATGGGCTACTCAATGACTTTTTAAAAATTCAAGAATTAAAAAAAACCAATGCCCAGAAGTAAATAAAATCATATTCCACACAGCAACAAAAGTAGTATTTTGACACTCCTGGAAAAGAAATCAGAACTATGAAGAGTCACACTGAATTTCTACAACAAACACAGTGTTACCTATTCAAATCATTAGTACACAGAAACACAAAAGCTGTGCTGAAAAACTGCTACCATCGACTGCAAAAGGAAGCAGATTAGGATCATGGTTTGCAATATTAGAGTGTTTTTTGACTGCAACAGAAACTAAATTTAGACCCAGTTACATAAAAAATACTAATAGCCTTAACACTTTTAATCAGTATAAGAGGTTTAGAGATACACAAATGATTTAAAGTCTGTTGACTAGTTTTATACTGCTTTTGCAATATTGTGCATTAGTAAAATCAGGGAGATTATGAAAGAAATACTAAAGCATAATAAAATTACATAAAAGACGAAAAGCGGGCTATGCAGAGTGACTCCAAACATTGATACTAAGGAAATTTTACCAGAGTATGTCAAAAACATAACTTCTCTATAGATTCTTGCAGCATGGAGGTTAATCTAGCCAGGTAATGCAAACCAGCTACCTGATAGGTTCAGAAAATAGGCTGGGCTCTTTATAAATGCAGTATTAACTTGTGTGATCCTACAAAGGGCAAAGAATAAAACGCTTACTATCTTCATACTGTTGCAAACTGCTGATCCATGACTAGCACAACAGCACAAAGCAATCTGGCAGCCTTTCAAATGCCAAGTCTGGCACGGTGACGGGCAATATGCTCCGCCAGCTGTGCAACTCCTTCAGGAGCTGCAAAACGGCAGAAAGAGTAATTCCCTGATGATTTTTCAGAGAAGTTCATTACTAAGTCTTGCAGAGCACCTGCCAATAATTTATGAAGTATTGATTACATCACGCTCAGGGTTTTTTTCTCCATGAAAGTTAAACAAGTTCTCTGAAAACAACTAAAGGTACAATATCGTCCTAAGAGAAATAATTACTTGGATATGCTGTACCTGTTGCCCCAGACGTGGTAGAACTACAAAACGAATAGTAATATTATCACACCCAATCTCACACTTTTTGATATGTAATCCACACCATGAAAACATTGTCAAGTTCACATCTTGAAGCATATGCAACAGGCTAGTTAGGTAAGTGTGGGTAACCTTTTTTTTTGCTGACCTTTTTTTTTATTTGACCAGTTCACTGCAGTGGCATCAGAAAGCATTCCTGAGATGCCTGTTCCTGTCACTGCATCCTAGGCAGATATAGAAATTAACTGGTTGACAGTCCTACTAAGTTTTAGTGATGATTAAGTTCTAACTATGTCCCATTTTTTCCTTTCAAGGATCTTTCAAAATCCTCTTGTACAATTTTACCACACAATTTGAGTGTTACCACTGATGAAGACCTATTACCTACCTGCCTCAGGATTATTTCTGAGAAACTTTGGTAATAACAGCTGAGATGAGCACACTATAAAATTTATACAGACGGACTTAAAAGATTAAAAACCCCACACTTTGAAGCAACTACTGTAAAATAAAGTATACTTGAAAATAAGGTATGATATCTGGTCAGTCACATTTCTGCTCTTTCTACAAAAATATGAACAGCTGGAGAGGAAGCAGTTCTCCAGATTAGGTTAACTGCAATGGATTTACATAAAGCTACAACCTGAAACTCCAATAAAAGGTTATCGTTCAACCTCTAGTCTATTAATAATCTTTTTTCTTTGCTAGAACTCAGTGATCTAAACTGCCTCACTCCAAATTAGAGTTCTTGTTCTTATTTACAGAGCTGTAAAGCAGTTGAGTAAATGACTGTGCTCTGTATCACAACATGGTTCAAAACTGGTGAGACAACTAAACAAGACTTCTCGCAGACAAGGCAACTGAGTTGTGACAACTTTAAGAAGGTATCAATGAAACCACCACTTGAGAAATCGATCACTCCAAGAGCTGTTGCTTAACAACTGTGTTGCTAAGAGTTCATTCTTCACATCTATCTATTCCTATAAACTAATTAGCCACTAACAAAGGAAAAAATAATTTTGGTTGCATCTAAAAATAAAAACCTCCAACATTTTGAAGACAGAATTTTTATTTACTTGCAAAAGTTCTGACTTTGTTATTGACATTAAATGTTATGCTTTATTTTCTACATTTTAAATACCAGCAAGGGCATGGTAGCCACTACTACACAACATGATGAACACTCTCTGTTGGCTTCCCATGTAATTTTCCAGAGTCAGTTTTACAAAAACTGGTATCAGCCTTGGGCCACGTTCAACAGAAAGCTTGTGGTTTGAGTTGCATTATTTTTTAACTGAAATGACCACCACTGCAAATTTCTTTAGAATTATTTGTCAAAAGTAGCTTTTATAGAAGTTTTTATCACTTCCAAAAAGCTGCACTGAAAATGAAAAATATTTAAGAAAAGCCTGCATGACTGAAATAATGTATTTGTTCATTACCAAAATTGGTGACTGCCAGAATTGCAGTTACAAACTCTACTTTTAGGCAGATGCTTAGCTCATTATCATTCAGCTGTTGAATCACAGATCCAGCTTGCATCACCTAAGAGGATTATGCAACAACAGGCAGGTTTTACTGCTTAAAGCTCATAGAACAAACTTGCTTCTTCTAACCTTTAGAGTTTGTATGGATCCTTCTCTTCCAGGAAAAGTTACAGGGCTTACTGGAAGTTCTACTAAATAATGCAGGAGTGAGGTTGGTTTTTGGATTTTTTACTTCTTATCACAGTGGTAATATATAAACTATCAAAGACAGTACACTTGAAGTTCACTGCATGAAACAATCTTGTTCTCCCAAACACTCGTAACTATATTCCTCTTCTACCACTGTGAGGAATTGTTACTGAGCTGAAAGGATCAGTTCACTTACCACTGAACTGCAACCACTCCTCAGAGTTCCTCTGCCAGAAAACACTAAGACACCCTTTACAACACAGAATTGAGAATTTCATTAATGTAATTAATGTAGTTGATGTGAAACAACAAGCTCTTTCATCTCTTCGTTAATACTGGTCAAGCAGCGTGATGTACATTAACGGTTCACAACACATACTGCTTATCATGCCATTTTAGATCATCCACACTATTAAATGAAATATTTGCCCTTCCAGTACCCTTAATGGAAATGAGCTTCTACAAAAGCTTGTGTTGTTATAATGGAAAATTTCAACTTCACTGGAAATTAAAAAAGTATTCTTAAAGAGATGATTACTGCTCACTTCAACTCTGGCTAACCACTCTGTTCTGTACTTGCAGGAAACAAGCCACGCAACAAGACTCTCAAAATAAATGCTGGTGATGCAGGATGGACATGATCTGGCAATGTACTCTTGCAGACCAGAGAGCCAGTTGTATCCTGAACTGCATACAAAGCAGCACGTGCAGCAGAGTGAGGGAGGGGATTCTGCCCTCTACTCGACACTGGTGAGACTCCACCTGAAACACTGCGTCCAGCTCTGGGGTCCCCAGCACAGGAAGGACATTGACCTGTTGGAGCAACCGCAGAGGAGGTCCACGAAGATGATCAGGGGGCTGGAGCACCTCTCCCATGAAGGCAGGCTGAGAGTTGGGGTGGTCTAGCCTGGAAAAGAGAAAGCACTGGGGAAACCTTAGAGCAGCTTCCAGTACTTAAAGGGGTCCTACAGGAGAGCTGGAGAGAGACTTTTTACAAGGGTATGTAGTGATACGACAAGAGGGAATGGCTTTAAACTGAAAGAGAGTACGTCTAGATTAGGTACTAGGAAGAAATTCTTCACTATGAGTGGGGGTGATGTACTGGCACAGGTTGCCCAGAGATGCTGTGGATGGCTCATCTCTGGAAGTGCTCAAGGCCAGGTTGGATGGGACTTTGAGCAACCTGGTCTAGTGAAAGATGTCCCTACCCATGGCAGAGCACTGAAACCAGATGATCTTTGAGGCTTCTTCCAAACCAAACCATTCTGTGATTCTATGGAATTTTGATCTTTGTTATCCAACCAAAAGGAGTCTCAAGAGAAGGTAAGACTGTTTAAAGTATTCTTAAAAATAAATAGGAAATTTTATACTTCTTTTGATCTAGTTTCATGATCCCATTTTGAACTACCGCTGGTTTCTTACACAGTTTTCAGACCAAGAGCTACAATTCTGCTTACTAGATTATCAGATTTGACTGTGAGATCATCTTCCCCAGCACTTCTTTTTCAAAACTATGAAAACATCTCTAAAAGCCATGAAACAGAGTATCATGCAACATTCAGATCCTTACAGTAAGACTACTTTTGACAAACACTTAAAAAATTTTAGTAGTTTTTGTGGTTTAGGAATGGTATTCTCCCATTTAGTGTTCCCACCAAAACACTCCAAACCATGTACCATTCATTCGCTCCTCCCTTCCCCTCTCCCTCCCCTCTTGGGGCTGGAGAGAAGAATTGGAGTCACAAAAAGTGAAGATTATGGGTTGAGATAAGAACAATTTACCAGAAACAGCAATGAAATAAGAAAATGAACAGTAACAGCAACAACATTAATAGCAAAAGACTGCAAGGGAAGTGAGCAATTCCCACTCGAATGCTCACCCCTGCACCAAAGGGAGTCCAACAATACCCGACCACTGCCTGCAAGGGACCCCTTCCCCATTCTTGGAACATGACCTGAGGTGGCATGGAATAACCCCTGGTCCTGGCCATGCCCCTCCCGGCTGCTGCATAAATTAACCCTGTCCTGGCCAGAACCAGGTTTAAGTGTTTTCCCCAGGTAATACACTCCCCTTTCCTACCTAAAGTATTAATACATGTCATGCCTTATCAAAGAAATCTTGATTCTGTACAAAACAAGCATTTTAGGGTACAACCATCTATAACAATTATTTAGATTGGAGAGTGGGGAGGGAGTGTTTCTCTGCTTGTTAATTCCTAATGAATAGCATGTGACGCCAATTAAAAGCTAGTAGAAATATGGGAAAATCCCTACATTTCCAAGCAAGTTGTAGCAGCAAGTAGATCTCAAATGCTCTCACAAGACTGGTACTCTGACAGAATGCTGGCCATCCCACCTTTCCATTAACAGCATATTTTGAGAAGTGGATCTGGTTAAATCTAAATACTGTTGAAGGATGGAGAAGATTTTCAGCTTCACCTCCAGCCCATATTGTCAAAGTAAAATGATTAAAAATGAAACTGTCACAAACAGTGTTATTTAACTCAAGATAAAGCTATGTTTCGGTAATAGGAACAGCATAATAATTAATGCTAGAATTTTTTTTTTATCGTTAGAGTTCTGCTTCTGCATTCTCTTAATCTTTTAAAACATATCTTCACATTCTACTACATAGGTACAGGAAGAAGAGACTACAAAAGCTAGGATATTCCCACAAGTACTACAGTTTGGGGATGGAAGAAGGCAAGTTTCCACCTTTCCTCTGTGTCCACATACCCTTGGCTCTTCTTATCTGAGGAATCTGAACTATCGAGGAGCCTTGGAACGAAATATTTTTAACTGGTGAACACCAAAACTAGGTTTGAAGTTAATGTTCTTACCCTCAAGAGCAACAGAGCACAGAATAAGAAATGGTACTCGTCACATTTTTACTGCTAATGAAGAAAATGTAGAAGCCCGAAAATACAACTTACGGATCATGGCAGCACTGACATTATGTGAACATAAGAGGAAATTAATCTTGTAGTTCAGATAAAAACAAGAACCATACTAGTATCTGAAAATTATACAGAGAAGTTTACTGTCTAAAGCAAATCATAGTTAAGAGCATATCAGGGAACTGACAGCAGGACAGGGAAAATTAATGGGCATTGGTTTCAGTTGCACACTGCTTACAAGTACTGAATGCCCAGCCGAGGAGCACACCTGCCCCACAGCAGCAGTGCAGCCTGAGATACATTTTCTACAGATGTCCAGAACTCCAGTCCTAGCACTCAGCTGACTACTTTCACCTTGCATGTCAGCTTTCTTGGTCTGATTTCACACTTCAGCCACGCTCATGCTGAATAGACTAAAATAAGAAGTCAGCTGTTTTGCTTATACTTGAGCCTTTTCCTCGGTGATGGCACTAATTTGGGAATCTCTGTCAGCGTACACTAGAATTTAGTGACTGATAGCACTAAAATTCTGTGATCTTAGCTGAATTTGTATCAGTAGGATAGAAAAACAAACAAGACTGATAGAAAGGTTTATGATCACACTGTGTTGTCTTTATCCTTTTTTTAAAAACAACATTATTTTTAGTTTGACTTCCTAAGGGGTTTTTTCCTTACTACTATATTCCATGCAGGCATATGTGATCTCTTCCCATCCTAAGCCTTCAAGGTAAAAGTCCTAAGGCCAATATGATTATGTACAAAGTAACTCACTTTATAAAAGTTCACTAGTATCAGCAACAGTAGTAATACAATAGTATTCAGCAACAAGTATTCAGCATCATATAGATTTACATAGCATTGCTACAAAACCAGAGCATTTCTACCAAGTTCTGGTTGTCAATATAAAGGAAATACACATTCTTCTAGACTGTTAAGAAAAAAACCCACAACACTGAGCCATCTAGTTATTCCTAGATTTTGTGTAAGAAAATACATTCTCACTCAGTATTACATTTTCAAGTTTTTTACATTTCTACTATATAGTTCTATCAAATGTTTAACACAGTCTTCACTTTTAAGTTACTATTTTAAACAGAACAGTCTGTAGATCAGATAGAAAATTTTTGTTGAGAATGAATTGCAAAGTAAAGTATCTTTCCATTGATAGCCCACAGGGCTATTTTTTGCCACTTTTTCAAAAGGTTTTATTTAAGCATACACACAAAGAGCATATATTACATTGCTGTTTTATGTAAAAACCCTCCACTGTCAAAGCTGGTGTTTCACACATGGACAGGGGACAAAAGGATTAAATAAACTCGAGAGGCCATTTATTTTCGTAAGTTAATTTCTGAGAAATTAATGAACTCAAAACTGTGTTTATCGTTACCTAAAAAGTAAGGTCAATTCCTAGCATCAGCGGCTACAATAAGTCTGTCAACTAGAACAGAACATGGCACAAAATCATTAAATACATCACATGAACTCAGATTTCAAGAGAAAAGATCTTCCTGAACTTGGCTCATGGCACTCTGAACAAACAGCAGTGCATGGATAAAGGCTTTAGACTTTGAAAAGTATTAAAATCAGAACTCGGAAAAGGTTTTACAACTGGCATAATTTTGCAGGAGCTAGGAGTTACAAATTCTGTAAGTTTGTGCAGAAGTTGCTCTGAAGCACAATTACTGCATTTTAAATTGCCTGAAAGTATCATCCAATCTTTTAGACTAACTGCCCAAGTAATTTTTTTACCCTGCAGATTAGAATACGAAATGCTGTTTCAGAACAAATCAGCAAGATGGAACAGATAGAGAGTGAAGATGCAGCCAGATTAACACTGGGGAAACTTTAGGCAGTCTAGCTTTAAGTGGGCTGTTAATAATGTACTTCAACTAACCTCAATTTAGAAACGAAAGAGGAAAATATTTGAGACGGTTCCCCAAATCAAACTTACTAAAAAAACCCCCAAGCAACCAAAACCAAAAACAACCACACAGAAACCAAAACGAACAAAACCAAAGAAACCAAGTTTTTTATCCAATCTTATTTTAGAACAAAAAAAAGACTTTTACATGTTTCGTACTCTTTGGCAGGAAATCTGTGAAACCAAAACATGCCCTGACAAATTGAACCTTTCCTGAGAAGTGTTCATAGTCATAAACTCATTTATAATGTATTATGTGGGAGATGCCAAGTTGCAACAGTTTAATAGTCAACTGCATGGAATGTACCAACAGATTTATGAACAACAGTAGCAGTTACTTACATGTTCATGGCAGCTAATTGTTCTTTAAGAATTAGGTTTCCCTGTATAAATTAGAAAACTACAAAAAGTCAGAACTGGGAGAAACCACCATTGTCTGTAAAAGTTCAAGTGAAAACACCTTTGCAGCACTTTCCTTAGACAATAGCATATTGCTCATATAAAAGGTCTCTTATCCTATAGAAGTCCTGGCAGAGGCAGCCTTCCAATCCAATGCGCCCTGTTTCAGTCTGAAACAAAAGACATGTTTCAATTTATTATCTTTACACTAATGAGAAACTTCTTTTTTTACTAGAATAATATTTTAATTTATTACTAAAATAGTATCTATTACTTTACAATATTATTTGCCAAAGAGATTAAAATACAGAACACCTACCCTGCGGACAGCCACCAGGTTGTTGCACACAAGCACTCCTCCTACAAATTCAGCTTGGATACCTTCCCGCAAGAGAACCTGCTTGAAGTCAGACAGTCTTGGCTCATTCATAAACACAGACTGATGTCCAAGAACCTTCAAAACAACACACAATATTTTATTACTTCTATTTAACACCTTCCATTTTTCTAAAGATCTCATTATTGCGTAGGCAGCAGTGCAGCCTCGACTACAGGCCTCTAAATTGGTTCTATTTCTGCTCAGGACAGAAAGAAGTTACCCACCACGAAAAGCAAAAGTTTTTCTTTGCTCACATATCAAAGACAAACGGAAAGCTACAATGAAGATCTCTCTTCCAAGCCATGCTATGCCAGGGACCAAGCTGCAGTGAGCTGAACTGCTGATCAGTACAGGGTGCTATAATGGTTGTCATGAATCTCAACAGACTTTAGAGCTGTCTCCACAGCTTCTCTAGCTTCCAGAACAGACTACATTTAGGACTGCGAAACAGGGAATCTTAAAAAGCAACTCTAGGATTAAAAGGCACTAGAATAATTCAACAGAAAGATAAAACAGTATCTCCTAAAATGCAAAGTATTTTAAGAGTTAGGGTAAATGTATAGAAAAGATAAGTTTAATAAACTCTTAAATCACTACTATAGAAGTAGATGTATGAATGTCAAAGATCTGTATCTCAAGTACATGAAATATTTTCCATAGCATCAACAAGACATAATAAAACCCAGAAGTGACTAACACCAACTAATTTCGCTATCTGCAAGTACTAATTACAGATATGACACATGCTAATTAACACCTTATCTTCATAAATATATGGTACCGTATGCTAGGCACTGTTAATGGATGCAAAAGATCATCTTGACTGAAAAGCATAGAAGTTGAACAAAGAACAGCACTGGGTTTAACAAAGAGAAACCCAAATATGAAAACTCAGTTTCAGTTAGGCTTTAATTTGAGTAAGATCACAGTATCAACCTCTAAGCACTAGAAAAAGACAAATGAATACAGAGGTCTTCATAGAAAAATCCAGATCAGCATCATTTCTGTACCTCATGGGGTGGCAGAGGTTCCAAAGTAGGAATGATCTCACTCTCCTCACACATCTCCTTGTCATCGTCACCAAAGAGGCTTTTCATGGCCTTCTGTTGTGCAATCACACTTGAGTCTGAAGAAGGCACATCGACTTGCATCTCTAAGTCTTCATCTTCCCTCAACTCTCCCTCTTCCAAAATAACTCCAGTATCCACTTTTGAAACCCTCATGTCCAGAACACCATCTATCCAAGCCAACTCAGCATCCTTGGCTTTACAGAACTGAAGAGAGCTGACAAGAGAATCTTTCAACCTGACCTGGGTAGCACAAAAATAAAAGTATTATTAGTTTCATGGAAAATACAGACTTCTTGCTTCAAGCTTTAAAGATTCGCAAGTTTCTCTTCACTGTCTTTCCAATGGGTTTGATTCATGCACTCTTGTGGAGAGAAAGGATGGAACTAGTATCACAAAGGCAAGATACTTTTAAATTTAATATGTGTAACACTCATATCACTACTTAACTTAAAAAGCAGCAGAGATCAACATCTTTCTTATCTTGGCTAAAATAAAAAAAACCCTATAGAACTGCAAACCTCACTTAAATTTACAGCAAGACCAATAATTTCCTTTTAAAAAACAGAAACCTTTTTTGCAGCCAAGTTGTTCCTCAGTTGGTCTTAGCAAATTCAGAGGAAGATTCTATAGATACATTTAGGTCACTGATGAATAGTTCCAAATTTCAACCCTCCAAAAAAATTATAATTACTATTTTTTTTGTAAGAAAGGATGTTGTAAATATGAGACTTTTAAGTGCCCTTACCCTGATTCCTCTAGTGGACTCTAGGCTTTTAATCCTTTAAATAAAGCTCTACTCTTTGAGATTGTTATCCACATTAGAAGGTCCATGATTCCCATAGCGCAATCAAAGCTGCAACCATGTGAAAGACACAACCGCCAACTACCCACCCATGTGCAGCACAGCCCACTCAAACAACACTGTGACACTGACACTGCACTCACATCTATCATTTTCAAATTCAACATCACCACTGCACTTCTGCTCCGTCACTTCTTACGCACTAGCAATGCTCATAGCTTTAAAAAACAAAAAAAAAAACCCCAACAACTAACAAACCAAATGCAGAAAACACGCTGTTTTAAGGCAGTCATAACTAGATGATTTTTAATAACTAGAGCTTTCTACTTCCTTAGAGGGTAACAGATTATTCTCTGGAAAGAAACAGAAGTAACTCTTTCAACAATTCTACCAATGTTTTTCTATTAACTTTAAAAGAACAAAGGACCAAAGGATTACTGCAAAAAGTGTTTGTGGGAGACTTCCCTATAAACAACTTCAAAAATTTAATTGGGACCATACACAATTTTCACATAATTCACTCAAGTTATTCTAGCTTTCCTATTTAGAATTTAATATACTGCTTTTAATTTTCATGGCTAACACAGAGTACTACATTATCATAACCTCACTTTCCAAGAATCATCACATTAAGTTTTTGGTGGGGTATGGGCATCTTATTTGTTTTTATCATCAACTTGCTCCTAATTTTACATGTTCACTCTTAGGAACTATTTAAGTATGAAGCATTTTTTAATTCTAGCTCTTTAATTCTAGGCTCCATTTGAGATTCCAAAGAGAATCCTGAATTGCAGCTAATATACAATGGTACTCTAAACATAGGCATCATAAATTTATAAATACTTCAATAAAGCAAACTGATGGCCCCGTGGACACGAACACTGCCTTTTGCACTACGGGTGAAAACACAGTGATCTCACATCCAAGCTTTCAAACACTCATGGATAATAAGCCTCAGGAGAATGCTTGTCTAGAAGACAGAAAAACACTACTAATGCCTTGATCACACAAAACTCATTGTTCTCAAAGGCATTACCATCTCTCCTCTGCCGAAGAACAGAGGGCAAATTACATTCTGCTCATACAGCTCTACTACACTCCACAGTAGTTACACAACTAAAAAATTCCAGTACCTTACCTGGTAAATGTGAGTTTCACTTGTAGCATCTACAGTTTCATGAAGTTTGGGCATGTAAACTTTAATATCTTTTCCACCAAAAGCTCTGCAACATTCTGCAAGGTCCTGACTGGCCTCAGGTGGTCCATGGACAATGACCAGTTGTCTTGGTTTCATCTGGTTAATAATTTTTTTAATTGAGTCCCCGTCTGAACGTCCTTCATAGTCAATGTATGTAACCCTGGCTCTAGTTTGAATTAAAAACCCGAGAATAATGTTTTAGTTTCAAATATTAAACCTTTGAGTGCTCCAAAATACTTCATTAAGATATTTTTTAATTTTTGTACATCAACAAAAGCTGTCAGCACAAAGTATATTATGGATCTGTAAAATACAGTTGTCAAACATTAGCATGTGTGTATGTAACACTATACATTCACAAAATTCACTTACACAGTTATCAAAAAAAAGTTATCCATGAAATAAGCATATTTGAATATGTTATCCTTTAAAAAAAAACATATTTAAGTATCTATGCTAACATACTATCGTATTATTTCTTCTACCTCTTCCAGTTGTCTCTGTAAGACAGGGAACAAACCAAATTTCTTAAGAGTGGGAAACCGTAAGACTGTTCTGTGCTCCCAGAAAGACTAGTAAAATACAACTTAGCTTGGGGAAAAAAAATAAACAAAAAATCAAGCCCTCTCCCACTTTCTTAAATCAAAGCTAGCGTTTTACCCAATTTGCACTGCACCCATGCCACTGTTCTAGCAGAACTGACAACAAAGGCACTCACTTAATTTCCATGGATTCTGTTGCAGAAATACATTTGGTAGGAACATCTGATAAATCCTGGTCCATAGGCTCCTCTCCATTAGTCAAACCAGACTCTAATTTGCTTTTTTCTTCTTCTGTTGCTTGAAGTTCTGGAACTAGAAAATCCTCAGGTCTAAAGAATGAAAGGCATTTTGCTTTTTAGAGTAAAACCAAAGCACTACCTCATAAAAAAAAAAAGTGCTGACTATTACTACTAAGATTCCTTTGTAACTGTTATTGCCAACAATTTTACTGTACCTGCCTTCAGTACTCCCATACTTGAACAGAGCTGATTTGGAAAATATGACCTTCCTATTTTAAAAAAGAACTTGAATAACTTAGGAAATGCTAGCAAATCAAGGATTTCTAGCAAGTATTCCTTATGGAAAGATGACAAATATCACTAGATTTTGTTAGGACGAACAGTGTTTTTTTCACCTCACGAATTTAACATTAAGTGTAATTTAAAGCAGAAAAAAGTAAGGTTAAAAGAATTTTAAATCTTCTATCTCATAAGATTTTAAAAAAAGCCTGGAGTGAAAATACATCCTAAGAGGTGTGAACACAGGTCAAGGATCAGCACTCTGCAGCTTCAATCCTATCATTAGCTTCCTGTAAGACTTAGCTGTTTGGAAAGCATATAACAATGCTGCAAAAGAGACAAAATGGTGATTTTAATTCCTTCTAGTTTTTGATTATTTCATAGCTACTACGTTAGTATACATTACCACCACATACTTGATAATTTCACCATATTCATCCCATTTAATTCTTTCTTCAGGAGCTGGAAACATTGGATAAGATTTTTTTGCCTGTTTGAAGAAGCTTCCTTTCCGGCTACCTTCACCTTTCATCATCAAATCATGTTTGGTCTTATGTAAAGTCGGCTGATCAATATCCTCTTCAGCATCACTCTCATCACTGGAATCGATATCTGCCCTGAAATGACATTCCAGAAAAACCTAGCACTTCTTTTTTTCTTCAGGTTTCATATTACATAAACATACTGATCTGAAAATAACAGTTGACATAACACTAACCAAGGCCAAGGGCAGTTTATGTATCTGAGAAAGAGCTCACAGTCAAATGGCAGATGAAACTGGGTCTATCTGAACAACAGATTAAAGACAACCACTCCAATTCCTCAGTGCCTCAGACAAGTCTACTGAAACTCTAACTTTCATTATGCTCATAAGGAGTTGAAGGAGCAGAATAATCACACAGAAATCTTAACTCTGATTGTAACAGCAGAATGAGCAAACACACTTACTCTTTAGACTGCTCTAACTTCTTAGCTGCTTCTTTCTTTAGTTTCTCCTTTTCTAAGTATTCTTCAAGTTCTTTTCCTTCCAACTTGACACGTTTTCTCAACTGTGGAAAGAATTAAAAGTAATGTTATTGTGAGTAGCTGACACAACTTTAATACTTCTCCTACCTGCTGCTGACAAGAATATTTGTACTTAGGTAAGAAGGACAAGTATAAATTGTATGTCACATACAAGAAAAACATGTGGCACTTGGCATGGCAACATCATGACAGTGTCAATTAGTACAGTCTACTTTCAAAGGAAAGCACTTCTAAAAATATTAAAATCAACTAAGCTTTCCAAAAATTTCTGAAAATGTCTTCTGGGGACATCTCTCCAGTAAGCGAAGGCAAATACTCTTGGATGAGCAGTGGTTTTTTACTTTTTCTATCATTAACATCAAATCAGAAGAACCTAGCAAAGTCATACTAGCTAGCAAAACAATGGTAGATTTTGTTTCTTGTTTTCTGAGTACAAGTCACTTTGAATAAACTGAATTCTAGTAATAATCTAATACTGTAATTCAATGCTTTCAATCCAATCTAAAACTAAAATTAAACTGCATCATCAGTACTGAAATTATCGCTACAATCACAGGGGACTTCCATAAATTAACAATGTGCACCAGAAAGAAGTATACACAGGTGTACAGATTACTGAAAACAATTCGAAAGCATGAATAGCAATTAATTGTCTCCTAATTCCAGCATTTGCTTATCTTTCTAATCTTGGTGGGATATATTGTACTAATTTGACTTGATGCTCCCCTCATCCAAACCTGGAGAATTTTCCAGCAAGACTAACCCATCATATATGGTGATATGTATGTCAACCGCAAGCAGACTTTTTTCTATTATAATATAAACACAAGAAAAGAGTTGTCTAAAAAATAAGTATTTTAAAGAAACTTCATGCTCAGCTCTACGGAGTATGAATTTTGCCACACCATGAAAAAGCATTTTGCAGTTCTCAATAGGAGGCCTATTTTTACGTAAATTTATCCACAATTTGATAAATATGCAACATACCGATTTCAGGTTTCTCTCCCCCACTAGAAGATCAGAAGATTTTCAGAAGATCAAAAAGGAAACTATGTTCAGTCTTGCCCATATAACCCCAGACGGCCCACAATAAAAACTTGGAGACAAATCTTACCTCAATATCTATAACTTTTTCAGAAGGATTATCAATCAGGAATCGTGCTAATGTTCCAGGTGTGGTGCGGTAAGTTAAAATTATGGAGTTCTTGGAATCCTGGCACCACTGAATGAAAAGATCTCTAGAAAACCCACACTCCAAGTCAGGCTGACTGGCAAGAACAACTTTCGGACTAGGCACTCGAGCCAGATCAGACAGACTGTGACATAAGGAGAGATGGCGGAACTGAAAAGGGTTGTTTCTCTTGTCTTCAAAGCACCTCATCAACTTGTCACTCATCCATTCAACCTAAAATACGTATTAGAGAAAGTTATCTATACAAATACAAGTTCTTCACCAGTATAACCCTGATATGAAGTACAGGACGCAGGATGCCCATGATTACTTCAGTATTTCTCAGCAGGTGTAGAAATAATGTTGAGCATAACCAACATTGAAACAAGTACTTTAAGTTCTCTTTTTTTACAACTATAAACCATGCTAACAAGTCTCATCATAAAAACAGAAATCACTATCAAGAAACATGCCCACTGTCACAACTGGACGCTGTGTTACTTGATCAGAAGATCTGAGACACAAACATGCACTACAGAACAAAGACACTCCCCCAGTATTTTGCCATTTTTTACCGTTAAAAACAAAAGCTTTTGCATAAATGCTCCATTACTCTTCATAATTGGATTTTAAAATCAAAACAAACCTGTGATTTAGAGAACTCCACGACATTGTAGCTGACGTTATTCAGAAGTGCGAGAGAGTAGACTCCTAATCCTGCATCTTTTGTTCTCCAGATCTGATCAAGAAGCTGAGCAAGTTCCAGAACTCTGCCTGCTGTATCCACAGCTATTAATACATTTCCATCACCTCGTAATGTCTCCAAAACATTAGCTAAGAAGAATTAAAAACAAAACAAAAACCTACTTACACATTGAACCAAAGTTAGAGGGTTTGTGGTGTGGCTTGGGGGTTTTTTGTTATATCACACTAGCAATCATAAGCAAAAGCATACTGAACAGAGAAACAAATGAAACTTCAAAGGACATCCAAATCCACATTTCCACCAAAATTAAAGGGAGCTGGAGTTTTCTCAGTAGCTCTGAAGATCTCTCTGCCTTGGTACTACTTTCTTTTGTCTTTTTTTAATTTTAAAAAAACCCAGTAAAACGGAATTTTAAAAAAGAAAGTGCTGAGGAAGGTAATTTAAAAATCCCTGAAGAGATTTAAGGATATTGGGTAAAATACACTGTTTTCAAATATGGTTTACTGTTGTTAGGAAAACATTTAACTCACAGGATCAGTATCATCAGAAAAGAGTAATTCAACACTTGTCACATTTTAATAAGGGTTCTTAAGTTTAAATGCTGATGAATTTCTCATAGAAAAATAATTTATAGTGGCTAATAAATCACATTACTGATATTTTGGAAGTCCAAACAATACATACTCAGCAGCTGTTCATCCCTTTGCTTCCTCCTGGGTTGCACATAAGTAGCATTAAATGAATCTGTTATAAGCAATGAAGGCCTGCTCAACATTTCCAAGGAACATCCATTCAGATGGCTGCGGAAAAATGGCAAAATCTCACTTTTTTGCATTTCTATTTTAAGAGAAAAAATAAGACAGCTAGCTTCCAGATATTTGCATGTACAGAAACCAAACAACTCAGCTGCTGAATGCTTCCTGCTTCAAATTTACAAATAAATAAAAATGAATGGAATAAAGAAACCCAGAACTAATGCTTGCTTCAAACTGATTAATCTGGATGCAAATGAAATTAGTGGTTTTATCAGAACTGGAAATGCACTTCTGCTTCCACACCTCTTTATCACCCGCTAGATGATATACACCTAACACAGCTAAGGACTACACATTACTATGTTGAACTTACATCTCCCTCTTGTGGTTGAAATCAACGGCATAAACAATTTCTTCCTCCCCATCCTTGACAATCTTCCAAATTGTGCCTCCTATCATGTGACCAGCTGGCAACGGTGTGATTGACAAACCGTGTCCTTTGCCTACAAAGGTTTTCAGTATTTTAGGTAGATTACACATATTAAAATCCGTTACTCTGAACAAGAGATAGTAACTTTAAACAACGGAATGTCAAAATTACTACTGAGAAAAAAAGTCAAATGAAGTATGAAAAAGCAGTAATATCTGTCCTTGCCATCTAACCAGTATCATCAAAATATTTTGCAATTCACTTTTATATTTCCTCCAGAATAAAGAAACTAAAGCAAAGATCACTTCTTCCCTCCACCTCCCACTGATACTCAGAGGCACTGCAGAGCTGCTGTAACTATAGACGTAAACAACAGTAAATTAAATAAAAAACATATCACAAGAAAGCAAGCACACTGATGAAAGCCAGGACCCTCTCTGGGGCAACTCTAAAGCTTATAGATATCACTCACTTCTGAGGTACTTAGAAAAACTTATCTAAATTACACAATCTGGAAACTTTCCAGAATGACAAACGTGCAAGTCAAACCATAGCAGGAAAGGTGTTCATGCACTGCAGTCAGGGATGACAGAACTTTTCAGCACCTCATGCATTTTTAAATGCACTGCTGCTCCCTGTTATTGATATTGGCCTGTATCTTTATCAGATTAAAATGAGACCATCTATGAGCATTACACACCGACTCTGCTGCATGAAGTGCACAGTAATAATTAATAATTAAACATACATTATCTTCTTAAATGCCTCCATCGAGTCCTTTCAAATCACCTCCATTAAATATAAAAGAAGTTGGTTGTTTTAAAAAAGTTGTAAACTAAAATTACTCTTTAGATATAAAAATTGCCAGTGCAGACATAGCCTTGCTACAACTATCTCGAAAAAGGGGCCAGCAGTCTTTCAAGGATAACAGCCTATTTCTGTTTTCCAAAGAAGAAGGTAAGTATTTTGGCAGCTCTATTCATGAACCTGTGAAATACTGCACTTCAGACACAAACTGCTGGTGGTCAGATTGCATGTGTCTCTGTTCAAGAAGAGAGTTTTTATTTCATTCTGATCTTTACATTCAACATGAGTGGAAAGCTGCTGATTGTCGCAGGTCCCAGCAATAAGCGATACTGAATATGATTTGGATCAGTGAAGACCTCCCCATTAAATCATGCACATGCTGTAACTTCATCTCTGCAACCTGCTCTAGAAAGCTTTCCCTTGTGTTACTGGTTATGAGGAGTTCTAACGTATCTGCTACTGGACGTAAGTCAATGCTTTTAATAGACATCAGTAAATTCCAAGAAAAGTTACAAAAACACAAAAGAGAAACAAACATCTAAACATTCTTTGGCGTGACCTTCTCGCATTAAGTGAAAATTCTCTCCATTTCTAGATATGATTGCTGAGGCAATTGATACAGACTCACATGGGGCTAATGCATTTAGCACTGCAAAACACAGTATTTCAGAACTCACTCCCTTTAAAAAAGTTAGTTTAACTCTTAACTACTCTGTTGCCTTTAACTAAAGTAATTTCTTGAGGCTTTGGTGTCAACTTTACCTTTCAAGTTCACAATCTGAGAAAACTTCAGCTGTTGTATCTTATCAAAGGCCGCGTCTACATCATCCAATGTAAAGAGCGTGAAATCTTCAGTATTATGGCGGGACTAGAACAAAGAGATACAGAGCGTTCAAACACTCCACCATACCAAAGACGTTGTGGATGAAAGTATCAGCTGAAACATACCTGGTAGAGATCATACATAAACATCTGTCCCATTTTATATACTGGAATAGTTGCATAAATTGCGCAATTCAACCCCATCTTTCCAACTGCATATGGAAGTGCACCAAGGTGTAGAGGGTCAGGGTGGGAAAGAAGAACAGCATCAACCTGGTGCACATGCCTATAAAAAGAGGGCCAACAAAAGCCATTGAAAGGAGTTCTGTATGGTTTTGTGTATCTCCCATTAGGGCTATTTTGAAAATACATACACAGACTGAATGCCAAACAATGAAACTTAAACCCTTCAAGGTTTAGGACAGTTTTAAAAATCATAATTAAAACTTAAGAAGTGTTTCCTAAAGTTCAAGTACTTAAAAACACAAGTGATTTCAGAAAGCCTAACTTTAAGATCTGGAAGACGTAAGTTTCACATCAAACTCCTGATGAAAAAGACCTTAGTATATATGAGAACACTAGAAAGTAAATTAACTGAGGGACCAAAAGTATTATCAGTAAAGATGTGCTACAAATGGTTTATACACCTAAAAACAGACTACAACTGTACAACTGAAAGCAACCAAGTAACAGGACAAAAGACACAACAATCCTTAAACTCATAAAGATTAAATCAAAATATATTTCTTTAAATATAGAAAAGATCAAACATATCACTTAAGAAAAGCAGCACACCAGTTTGGGGGATTTTATTACTTTTAAAAACAATTTTTTTCTTCTTGCAAAGTGTTGCATAAAATTAGAACTCAGACTAAAACCCTTCTACATATCATAACTGAAAAACTTCAGAGCATAAAACACGTGTAACAAATGAAAATACAAGCTGGACTGACAGCTTTTTGTTCCCTTGCATTGTAAGTGGGGCACACACATTCTTTTTGATGGCTGTTATGAGAAAGGGAATTTTATCTAATTGCTTCTTAGATAAGATACTTGAAAAATTTTATAAATTATCCTTAGTACCTAACAATCCTCACTTAAAAGATTTCAAACACTGCAAGTGTGTCAATGCTATAAAACTAGTATCAAAAAGCTTAGTTTCTTTCCTGAAATTCCATGTTTCAGTCCTGACTTGGTAATCAGCACGGCTCCTTGCTGTACACCTGCAGAAGTTCAGTATTAAAGTCTAGATAGATTTTGGTTGGGTTTTTTCCCTTTGCAGGGCTGGTGTCCTGACAGAAGGCGTTTTCCGACAGTCTGTTCAACTTGAAACAAGAGGTGAGAGTCGAACTGCTTTGTATTCAGCCTACATACAGGAAGGCTTCCTCTCCCATTTAAAACTTAGTTAACTGTTCTGAATTAGTTGAGAGCCAAGGTCAGCCTCCCCTAAACTGTGGCATATTTATGACACATTTTATAAAAAACAAACGAATCATCCAAGCCAAAACAAACACGGAACAGTTTGAGAATTACAGTTAAGAGACATAACTCACTGGACTAACAAGAAAAAACCCCAAGTTTTTGCGGGAAGTGTTTCAGCAGTGTGACTCCCTTCATGTAAAACATATATGAAACAAAACCAAAAAAAGAAAAATTTTGCATTTAGCAACACCATACATTACACCGCTGCATGGATTTTGAAAACTTTCAAGACAGACCAAGACCTATTTTAGAAAAGGGTGTATGAACTGAACTACTTACTTCCTCAGAGAATCAATAATATCCATAGAAAAGTTTTCATCCCAGCCACAGTCCAAAAGAAAACGAAACTCATCTACTTGCAACAGATAGCAAAGGGCAGATTCCTCCTGCACCCCCGACAGGGTAGTCAACTTGATAATCGATGTCATTTTTCTCTCCAAGTGTTTACTCTCCAAAGGAACTAATCTGAATGGGGGACAAAATGTTTCATTGACTGACACAAAGGAAAAAGTCCATTTACTTAGATCCGGCTTTACATATTCCTGAAAATATGCAGGCCAACGGTGTTAATACTGTTCAATACAGCTGCTGGATACCAATTAAGTCTCAGATATTAACATTCGACTGTTGCAGGTCTTATTAGAAAGAGGTGGGGTTATTTCCTACAATATATATTAAGAATAATTTTTAAAAGGATCCCTAGGAGCAACGCAGTTAACAGCAGCTCCACGGAGCTGGAGAGGGGCACCCAGAGATGTGGAACATCCAGGGCCGCGACCCCTCCAACCCAGGGCCTGCCCGACCAGCGGCACAGCGCGGGGTGGGCCGGGGGCTCCGCGCGGGGGCTCCGGGGCTCCAGCGCCCCACTGGGCCCCGGCGCCCGGGCCTGGCCTGAGAGACGAGTCTCGCCGGACGGGGACGGCGTCACGGGGGCGAGCCCTGCGCCCACTCCAGTCCGAGACGGGGAGAACAACAGAAAAGAGGAGGACGATGTGAAAGAGCCGATACCTGCCACCCTCAACCACCCCCAGCCCGCGCCGCGCCCGCCGCCATCTTGCGGGAGGCAGGGAGGAGGGGCGGGAGGCGGAAGGGTAGCGGGCGGCACCACCGCGAGCCCGCCGGGGAGAGGGCCCTCCTCCCCCGCCCGGCGCGGCCCGTGGTCTCTCCCGGCCCGCCCGTTCCCGGTGCCCTTGGCGCGGCCGCTGCGGGTCCCGCGGGCGGCGCGAGCAGCGGTAATGGCGGGTCGCGCGCGGGGCGGGAGCGGCGTTGAGGGCGGAACTGCTGTCGGACCTCTCTGGGAGCGCCTCGCCCCGTGTCCTACCCCTTCGGCCGGGACACGACGGCGGGCGGAAGCGCCCCTTCAGCCGTGGGGCTTTATGGCGCCGTTACCCCTGGAGGGGCGGTCGGGGTCCCGGGCAGGCCGGAGGCGGCTGAGACGGGAGGTGGCGGGGCCATGTCGCGGGTCAGCGGCCGGGCCCGGGGCGGGGGTGGGTGTGTGGCAGCGCCTCCCGCCGCTCCCGCAGGGGGTGGGTGCGTGGCCGCCCCGCGGCGGCAGCGGCGGCGGTGTTCGCCCTCGGGACCCGGCCGCGGCTCCGAGCCCGCGGCTCTGTGTGACAGACTTCCCTGGTGTCGCGTGTAATTCCCTAATCTAGAAGGCTTTGGTTGGGTTGGAAAGCTTTGCTGGGCCTCTTCAGTCTGGAGGAGAGAAGACTGAGAGGAGATCTCATTAATGCATGTAAATATCTCGAAGGCGGGTGCCGAGAGGATGGTGCCAGACTCTTTTCATTGGTGCCCAGTGACAGGATGAGCAGCAATGCCCGTGAACTAAAACACAAGAAGTTCTGCCTCAATAAGAGGAAGAACGTCTGTAAATTGAGGGTGGCAGAGCACTGGAACAGCTGCCCAGAGAGGTCATGGAATCTCCCTCTCTGGAGACATTCAAAACCCACCTGGACGCGTTCGTGTGTCACCTGCTTCAGGTGATCCTGCCTTGGCGGAAAGGTTGGACTGAATGATCTCCCGAGGTCCATTCCAACCCTAACGATTCTGTCATTCCACAATTTTAGAAATGTTCTTCCTTATTTTAGAAATGTCCTTTCTTATTTGTTAGCTCCTTACTAAACATACAACTTGTCTCTGAGACTTGACACAGGTAATAAAGTGTCCATCTACAAGAGTTTAAGTTATGAAAGCGTTTCTAATGTCTTACAAAGCAGCAAACTTTTGTAGAGTTGCTTTAATGGGTAAATTAAAGAGATGTTCTATTTCTCTCCTGTTTTAGGATGAAATCCTTTTTCCCAGGGTCAGGAGTTAGGATTATTTGTAAGAAACCCAGGTATGGGTTTGAGAACAGTATGTGTCTCCTAGGAAGCATTTGATAGCCCTCCTGCATGTTATGTCATTGTAGAATCCTAGTAAGTGAGAGTAAAGGTGGCAAGCATGAAACAGTTTCCAAGTGCAGATTTATTAGTAACTCTTACCTATTATGCTTTTCTTTCTAGCAGTCATGGTGAACTTCGCCCAAGCTGTGCGTGAACACTGGGTTCACATCCTTGTTCCCTTAGGATTTGTGATTGGATGCTATTTGGACAGATGGAATGATGAAAAATTGTCTACCTTCAGAAATAAGAGCTTATTATATAAAAGGTCTGCTTCATGATGCCTCTTATATACATATATAGTTATTTGCCAAAGCACTTCTCAGTTCTTTTTTCCATTTATAAGTATAACCAAAAAAAAGGGAAGAAAGCCCTAAAAGTATCAAGCATTCCTGAAGTGTTTTAGGTCAGTAATACCCTCTGAAAATGGAGTCTTTAAGACCTATCTTAATGAAAGAAAGGATCATTAACTGCTGTCAAGTTCTTGGTCATGAAATATGGAAACCATTATTTTGACTCTAAAACTTCAGCAGGAAACACGGTGCTTGAGTTTTAATTTTCTCTCTTAAGTTTAAAATGATCACAGCACTTTTTAACCAAATACTTTTTATAAATGTGTGTTACTTAAAAATAATAACCAAATTCTTGAAAATTAACATACATGCTGCTATATCTTCACTGAATGATGTGATTATATGCACTGATCAGTCTGGGTTTTCTGGCTGCGACTTCTCAGGGAGAATTTACATCAGAGAACTTCAGGCATTGACTCATCTGTGCCAGTTCTAATTCTGTATTAGATCACCCAGTTAACAAAAGAAGAGGGGAAAAAAGTCATGTTGCATAGACTGATAGTAGGAGTGTTATCAGTTTGCCCGTGGATTTTTTTTTCCAACTCTGGCCTCAGCTAAGTTAGTTTTGAGTAAGAAAGAAAGTTTTTTACATAATCTACCCCACTGGTATGTTAGCACTTTTCTTAATGCATTCGTTAGTGAGGTTGGGCTGCTATGTCAGCACCTTGCAAAAATCCCTTCTGCTTTCACACCTTTCTTTCCACTTAAGTAATGAATTATTGTATTTAAAAGAAGTATAATTTTTCATTTTGGATCCAATTAAAAGTTAAATTCTGTTAACTCCTTAGAAGTCAGCTGTTCTGTGCTTCCATTTAAATGACTGGAAGTTAAGAGGAGTCAATCCATTGAAGCTTTTGAAAGAGAGGAGGAAGTTTATCAGTATTGAAAGATTTTTAACTGACAACAATTGCAAGGAAAGTTAAATTCTTACATAAATTTCAAAATTAAGGTATTGTTGAATAAATACTTACATTTATTAATAATTATTCTAAAAAGAAAGATACTAATTTTACACTCTTCCCTCTTGTTTTTTCTTTCTACACAGGGAGTTGAAGCCTGGTGAAGAGGTGACATGGAAATAAAAGCTGATGATGAAAAGGAAGACATTTTTGTTTGATTCCTCATCTTATCTCACTCGTTGAAAGAACAGGAATATGGTTTTTACCCTGAGAGGATACTACAGTAAAGGACATCTGCAATTCATCAGAGCTAGTTTAATTTCCAGTGTTACTTTTTGAAGTTGATTTAATTACATAAATAATATGTGTTCAGGAATTCCATTAGTCCATAAACGTTGAGAAAATTTTGTCCCCTGCTCTGGAAGGGAGAGAAAGAATTATAGAATAAACTATGCAAAAATCATTTATGTGGTTATTGTTGTGCATGGTGTGGAATCTATGTGCTTATAGCTAATTCATGAACTAGCCTTTAAAGGAATACTTCCATAAACCCAGAATGTGGTTGACAGTTGTTTTTTTACTGAACCTGGGTTAAGATTCTTTTCGGATTTCCCCTGTAGGCTTGTTTGGAACGGCGGTAAGCGAGTACTGCGGCTTTGTGAGCGGGCCAGGAGGGTGTGAGGGCTGGGCGGCCGGTGAGCACGAGGCAGGAGCGGGCGGTGCCGGGCGCTGCTCGGCTCGGTGCCGGGACACCGGCTCCCTGCGGCGCCGGGACAATCGGTTCCCTGCGGGCCCCGGACACCGGCTCCCTGCGGGTCCGGCCGCCGCGCGGGGGCGCTCGCGGCCAGCGGCGGCTCAGCCCGCCGGCCTCCTGCCCGGCAGGGGGCGCCAGCGCGGCGGCCGGACCGAGCGCAGCCTCCCCTGCGCGGCCGGGGGGCGGGGGGTGCTGTGATTGGCCGGGCGGGTCACGTGGGGCGGGGGCTGCGGCGGCCACAATAAACATGGAGTCGATCTTCCACGAGCGGGTGAGTGAGAGAGGGAGTGAGGGCCGGGCGGGTCCCGCCGCCCACCCCGCTACCCGCTCGCCTTGGGCACAGCGTCGTCGGTCGTGGCCGTCCCGGCCGCAGAGACCAGGGAGGAGCGCGAGTTCTCTCTGAGAAGCTGCTGGGGCGGCGTTTGGGCCTCCCGTCCCCGCGCTGAGCGCGGGGCAGCCCCCGGAGCCCCTGGGGTGTGCTTGGGCTGTGTCGGGCCGGGCCGCGCTGCCCTTGCCTGGCATCCCTCCAGCCTGAGGCAGCGGCCCGTCTTCTGCCTCGGGGGAGAGCCAGGGCCCTCGCACGGCGCTGCCCGTGCCTATGGCCCGTCCCAGCTGGACTCTGCCAGCCCTGCAGGGAAAGAAGAGTCAGGGCTGAGCCCCGGTGTCCGCTTTGGCACGGGGACTGTGTTCTGAGGACTGCGGAAACAGACCCCAACTGTGGAGAGGTGTAGGCTGCAGCTGCGTTTCTTGAGAGAGCTCACACGGCTGAGAAATGAGGATGAGCAGCGGCAGGCAGGGCTGTCCCTGTGCTCTCAGACCCATCTCTTCACCGAGCCTGCCTTGGCTGAGGTTGTGTAATGAGCAGGGAGTGGGAGAGCCGCTAAAGAACTCGCAGTTCATATAGTGTGCCGAACAGTATTTCCTGTTTTGGAGGACAAATGCTTCTGTGAACTGCTGTGATTTATCCAGGTTCCCAAATATGTCCTATTTCTGTTTTAATGCTGTTCAAATTATAATTGGATTTTTTTCTTGCATTTTGCCAATGTCTCTTCAACTTTATTGTGTTAATCTTAACACTAGTTATGTTATTTTGTTTTGATGTGTAGGATTGATTTCCTTAAGAAATCAAGTAAGATAGCTGTGTACCTTCCTTAAAAAAACTGCTGTTCTGAAATCCATAAAAACTGGGGAGTGTTCTTTCTGAGTAGGTTTGGGTTGCAAGGTTTGGCAAGTGTTGGTGTTAAGTAGCTGCTGTTCGGAGGGTGAGTGTTGGACTTCAGCCATGGTGGCCTCTGCTTCAGTGACCTTCAGTCTAGGTTTGAAAACAGTTTAAAGAAATGTACTCTTTTCTTACATGGCCTAGCCTGTCGCCATATGAATTAACTTTTTATTGCTAAGTTGCTTTCTAGTTTAATAACAAAACTGCTGAAATTTAAGTGACAAAGCATAATACATTGAGAGTTACAAGGTGATGGTAATTTGTAGTTCCTATGCATTCTGGGGAAGGGTGAGTTGACAGTCTCATGTGACACATACCTGCTCCCCCAGAAGTTAGTAACATAGTTCAAAAATTGCATCTGAATGTGTTTTACATTGAAGTACCAAATATTTTTATTCTGTTATTATTTTAAGGAAAATCTAATTGAGTCTCTGTCTTTTTTTCTTGAGGGATATTTTTACCCCATCAAGTGCTGCCAAAATATTTTGAAGTGCTGCATGTTCCTGAGTCTGCACACCTCAGTTGTTTTGATAAAAAGACATTAAAAACATGGTATTTATAAAGAAAATTTAATAAAACAACCAAGCAATGTGGCATTTTTAGAGAGAAATGAGAGTTGCAGAAAGTAGGATTTAAGGATGGGGCTTCAGGAGTCTCAATCTTAAAAACTTGTCCTTTCCTTGATAAGATACAAGTGATTGAAAACACTGAAAGCAGGGGAGCAGTTTATGTCAGGAGAGGTTTCAATGAGAGAATTTCAGGTTATGGAAAGGAAGCAATAGTCTCTGCACAAAACAATGGAAGTTCATGTCAGGTAAATACTGTAGGATCTGTTTTCTGCATTTGGCACTTAATGTGCATAACTTTTGCATATAAAAATTAAAGTTCATTACTTTCAGATAATACTGTACAAATACAGAAAGGTCCTTTTAGTGAAATTAGGATGTAAGCCTGTAAAACAACTGATTTTCAGAGGTATTTTACTGTCTCTCTGTTTCTAAACCGGTTTCCTATCATTCCAGTGGGGAAGCCTGCGGTTGTTGGGCAGGTTCATGTTAGTTTTGTCATATGACCAGCAGTAGGGATGTGCTCCCAGAGGGACAGAAGCTGGTGGTTAGTCTTAAGTTTCGTGCTGCAGGAAGGGCATGAGCTGGAGGAGGTTTGTGGATTCCATTGGAGCCTGGCTGTACAGCCAGTGTAGCTTTAATAACTCATTGCTTAACTGAGTGATGAAGCCATAGGAAGATTCTGGAGTAAAGGGAGCTTTCGAGATTTCAGCTGTAAGGGAGATCATGGGAGAGTTCTACATATGATTTGCATAATGCTTTTATGGAATTTTAAAGAATATTCCTCAAAAGGAAACTCGTGTATTCTTAGTTTCTGTGGGTGTGGCGTGAGGGAGGAGTGTTCTGTATTGTTCCCAAAGGGTTTCGTTTTTAACAAAGAGCATGTATAGTAGAGTTCCTAATGTAAACAAAAATGAAGACTGATTAAAACAAAAGAGAAAAGCAGGATTTAAAAACCGATGTTACTTGTCTTGCACCTGGAGTTACAGTTATTTGTAGAAAAAGGTTGATTTTCATGGGAAACTGCTTTGACTGGTTTGCATTGTGGGGGTTTTTTTAACAAGGCAGTATATATGAAAATGATGGAGACTTGCATTCATTCGGATCAGAGATTTTTTAAATTTGTACTACAAAATCATGACTGACATTGTTAATTAGCTCTTGTAAAATTTGTGCTGACATTTTAAAAATGTTATACTATAGTTCTATTATCTGTAATGTGCTGGATATGTAACAAAATATCTGAAATATTTTTTATTTAAATGGTCTGTCAAAAAAAAAATTTTCATTGTTTCATGTGCTGAATTTAATTTTTTTTTTCTTGTTTCCCCATCATTGTTTTCAAGATTTTCAAACTAGTGATATGACCTTATTTTATCTACTTCCTATATGTAAATTTCATGTGGAAAAGGAGCTTTACTGCTCCTCCAGCTCCTAATCACTTTCTTGCCAGTAAGGTGGAGAGCAGATTGTCAATAGCCACACCTGGAAAGGAGGAAAAGTTAAAAAATAATGAGAGTGTCTGTTACAGAAAATGTTTGTTACTAGGAAGTAGAGATCTAAACTGTTTGATTTTCATGTATTGATGTTTTGGAAGAGGATAGAATACATTGTTCTGATGGTTGCAGAGTCTCTGTGTGATTTCTTGGGTCATTGGCAATTCTTATGGTGTTTTCAAAAACAATTTTTACAGGAAATTTATTTCCCTTAAAGAGATAAGGTAGTATGCATGTTGAGTTTTTTTTCCATCAGCTTGATAGAAGGATTGTATTCTATAGCTTACAGTGTAATACATTGAAAGAATATGTGGTATTCTGCATGAGGGGGAAGGGCAGGAAGTTTGCCAGAATGAAACAGTTGAGTCTTTTTCCAGAGTTTACATTAGCCTGACTTTTTTTTTTTTTTTCTTTTGTTGTTGGTATTTTTTTCTCTTCCATTATTAGCAAGAAGGCTCATTGTGTGCTCAACATTGTCTGAATAATTTGCTGCAAGGGGAATACTTTAGTCCTGTTGAGTTATCCTCTATTGCACAGCAGTTGGATGAGGAAGAAAGGATGAGAATGGCAGAGGGAGGAGTATCTAGTGAAGAATACAGAACTTTTTTACAGGTAAAATTATCTTCATTTGAGGTTGCTTGATATTGCCTGAAATGTGTTATTGTCTGGCACAGACTTGCTATTCTTGCATAGCTAGACAAGGTTAATTTTTTAGTACTAAAGCTTTCTAAATGTATAGGCCTTTTCATTCATGCCTCTTGGATGTGGCGTTTTCAAATGTTACTAGTACAGCTTTACAATAATTCTACAAAAAGCTACATTACCTTCACCTTACGAGTAGGAAGATGGTGAGGAGGATCCGTAATTTGCCTTTTGTTTGTGTAAGCCAGTGTCAAATAGGAACAGAAATTCCCCTGTGTGTCTGCCCTTTAAGCACTGAACATCTCTAAAGGTTTGAGTTTTAAATTAATATGCCTATTTGGGGCATTGTAATCAGCTTTACAGACAAGGACATAAGTTGTTGCTTTAAGAATCTGCAGTTACATTTCTTTTCAAAACTCAGTTATTTTTGACCTTTTATGCTTACACCATTTTTCCCTTTTCTCTCTCCCACCTTCACATCGAGCAGCAGCCTTCTGTAAATATGGATGATAGTGGATTCTTCTCAATTCAAGTAAGCACAGCTCTCTTCTGACACCACTTTCTATTTATGCAATATATGTTCTCCTATATAATTTAAATGGCATTGAGCTTTTCCATCTACCAGTTTATGGGCTTAATGGGATTAAGTGCTGGACTTCCAGCTGTTCAGAGTGTTTTCCATTAAGAACAGTGACTTGCAGTTCGTCAGTTCATGGGCCCTCAAACACATAGGAGAAACATGGATTAAGGAACTGTGAAATGACACCTGCTGGCAGTAGGCTTGACTTCTAACCTCTTTCTTACGGGCACTTCAGGTGTAGACCTTGGCTCCCACAGACTGCAGGTGAAAAAGCAGAATTCAGATTGCTTTCTCAGATTGTAGAGTGGAAAGCCCTTGGCAATGGTTACAGGGCTATCAGAGTGATCTGTGGATTTTTCTTGGGTGTTTTTGGTTATTTTAAGGCCATAGGGGAAAAGTAATCATAATAAATACTTAAACCAGAACAACAACAACAAAAGTTTTGAACAGCAAATTGGGGCTTTTGTCTAGATTAGAGCTCTAGACATCTTTGGGCTGTCTCCCAAGCTTTCAGTGGTGCTTGTCAATGCTCCAGACTCCCTCAAGAGCCTGTCTTCCTTATGGCCGACTGGGCTGGTTTTGTATTTAGCAAGAAACCAGTAACAGTCTGGCTTTCCTTCTATCTTTGGGCTGCTTCAGTAGCTGAAAAAAATGCTTCCTCTTTCTACTTTTTTGTCCTGTCATTGCTTGGTTGCTTGCTGAAAGGAATTTGAATTGCTAACTTAAAAATTCTTACAGTGTTATTTCATGTAGCTTTAAAGAGTTATTGTAAAAGAGTTGGTGCTCAGATCAATAAACTGACTGATCCTGCAATAATCCAGTGGTACGAAATTTCCAACAGTTACTGTGGAGAAAGATTGAGATTATATGGGGGGCCTGTGGAGGGTGAAATTACAGTTTTGTTTGGGGGAGTAAGCTCATTAACACAGTTGAGTTAAATCCTAGTTTTGTTACTTCTCCTCAGATAAGATATGAGTGTTATGCTTGCATATAGATTCGTGACAGCTGCATTTTGAGTGATGTGATTCCTAGGTTTCCTGGCAATGCTTTGAAATCTAAGTTTTATGAAAACAGTATAATGGTTTAGTGTAGCTAAGATGGTTGCATTGGCTGAATTTAGATTTCGAGTAGTTTGACTCATGAAAAGTGTTATTTTTTGACAGGTTATAAGCAATGCCTTGAAAGTGTGGGGTTTAGAACTAATCCTCTTCAACAGCCCAGAGTACCAGAGACTTGGGATCGATCCTATGTAAGAGTCTTTTAGCACCCTGCTTTTATTTTACTGGAAAAGTACTCTTAATCTATGATTTAAATTTTTCTTGAAAATTGCTGTTTCAAGCTCTGTTGCATTTTGATGTTTGTATTATCCCCTGGCTTTGATTTTATGGTTTGTTTGGTTGGTTTGTTTGTTTGGGGTTTTTTTTGTTTATTTGGGTTTTTTGGGGTTTTTTTGTTGGTTTTTTTTTTTTTTTGTTTGTTTTTTTTTGTTTGTGTGGGTTTTTTTTTGTTTGTGTGGGGTTTTTGGGGTTTTTTTGTTGGGTTTTTTTTTCTTTTTGGGGGTGCATGGGAATATCTGTCCTCTGTGCCTTCATGATATTTTAGTATCTGTGGCATCACAGATACATGGAGATTTCAGTGATATTGACAACTTCCTGAATGTTATAAAAGCAGTATAAGTATTCTGTAATGTAACATCAATGGTTGTGTTACTGAAACTTATATAAGTTCGAACTAGTGATAGCAAAGATCTTAAACATTATTATGTACTCTGATTTTAGAGTATTTAATTTTATTTATACCTTTTGTTTTTCTTTTCACAGAAATGAAAAATCATTTATTTGCAATTATAAGGAACACTGGTTTACAGTTCGAAAGTTAGGAAAACAGGTGACACTGCCTTTTTTTATTTTAAAATTGACTTCAGAAATGGGTGTGGAAAAGTGCTTGCAAGTAGATTGTGCTTCCCTTTTGCAAGCTTTTGCTGCAGTTTGGTTTAACAGTATCCCATATTTTAAAAAAAAGTAAATGTTTATCACAAAAATGCCAGGCAGGTCATTGTAAATGTTATCCTGGGGAAAGACTATAGGATCAGTTCCTTAGTGAATCTGTCCTTTAGGGAGCTGCAGCTCTGGTAGAGTCTTATGTGACTTCTTAAGCTATTTTCTTTTTTCTTTCTGCATGAAACCCTGAAGAAAAGTTCTCTTAGGGGTGGGGGGAGTAGGGAAGCCTGAACAAGGAGTAGGATCCCTACAGAATGCAAACTTATTTTAATACAATAAGTTACTGGCATTGTAAAACAATTTTGTTTATTTACATGGGCAGTAGTTATAAGGAAAAGTTAAATGTTTTGATGGATAATAATGGATACTCAAAAGAGTATCCATTAGAATGAGGTTTGGGAAAGTAGAATCACAACTTTGTACTATTTTAGAAAACTTTGAAACAATTGTATTCTAAGCAGGAAAAAGTTATTAAAGCTAAGGGATGGCCATATTAGTATATGGTGCATATGTACCAGCTCAGTTCATGCATATGTACCAACTCAGTTCATATCCATGTCCCTTACAACATCAGTGCGGTGTTTTATTTCAGTAGCCAATCATTTTTCTGGATCATGCTTCATAAGCTTTTATACAACATGAGCTGATTCAGTGGTTGGTTTTTTCGGGGCTTTTTTTCATAGAAAATATTCATGGAAAACAGCTTTTAGATTCCGTAATAGTGAGACAGGAATCTCTGCCCATTTGGTTCATTTTTGCAAGTTCTGGCTACTTATGTTGTCATCCAGATTTTAAAAAAAAATAAAGAAAAATCACCTGTGAGTGAGAAAACAAAACTCTACTGTTCTGCTTTAGTTTAAACGTATGGCTGGTGCTTACAGGCAATTTTTGTTTATTTCATGTGAAAAAGGCTGGATGTTCTCCTAAAATTATGAAAATGCTCCTTATTATACAATGCAGCCATGTTAGGTAGACTTTTATAAGAGAGCATTCTAACCCAAGACATCCTAAGTTGGAGAGGGGATGTGTTTTTTCTTTTTGTACCTGTGGTTTGTAACCACTTGAAGACAATACTAGGTGTGTGTTATCTAGAGGGTAATGAGAAGATTTGACAAAATAGATTGACTTAGATTTATTTGACCTGCTTTTCTTCTGTTGCAGGTAAAGCAAAATTAGTTTAACAAAACCTTCTCCTCCATAAGGCCTTTTAAAAGCTGTTGTACTCTGTCCATCAAATTTTTTACAGAACTTTTTATTCCCCTACTCTTCTACACAGTTGGTCTTCTTACCCTTTCCTAGTGGCAAAGAGTGTTTTTGGCAAATTAAGTGATTGCATGACAGGGTGGTAGGTAGTCTTTATATTATTGTATGGGCCTGGCTGCAAGTGTGTGGGTGCATTTATGGAAGTTTGGGTAGATCAGTGCATTTCTGTGAGAATGGAGATAGAATTCTCCTTCTGCTGTCTTAAATGGTGCTTTCTGGTTAAAGCTGGATTATATTGAATGAGTAGGTCTAAAAAAAAGTTCTTCAGCTTTATTGGGATATATATGGGGGTTTAAAGGTAGAATATTTTGTTTCACATTGAACGTGTTTTATCTCTAGAAGTTTTATATAAGAAAAATACTGTTTCTGTTTAGAAGTATTATAAATTACTAGTTATGGTCTTTGGGGAACTAGAAAAGAGTTGTGTATATTTATATGAAGTGTCCCCTGTTGTAATATAGTGCTGTACTCTCAGCATATTAAATTTGAGTCAATTTTTCTTAATTTTTAAGTTTAAATATTACCTGAGGGAAGGGTAAACACTAGTTTTCAGCATCACCAACTATTACAGGTGGAATGTTCAATGAAAGTATTTAATGGAAATAATTGAATGTCTATTTCCTGTATCTATTAATTTCTTAAAACACAGTATTAACTGATGAAGGATTTCTTACTGCATTAGTCTCAGGTTTAAAACTAGGATTAAGGAAATTTTAGAATGAAGTCTGAAGTAAACCAAAATACAGTGGTTAAGGATTATCTATTTTAAAGTGTTTCCCCGGTACCAATATTCAGTAATGGGAGAGAGCATGCAGTAATTTCCACACTTGAGATGTCCTGTTAGAGTATTTGAAGGGTAACCTTTAGCAGTATAGGTATTATGCTTCAAAAAACTTTTATTTGAGAAGTTATTTTACTAGATTTATTTGGATATTCCATAATAAAAATTACCAAAATGTACAGGAACAGATTACCAAGTAATCTTCATGCTAATTTGTTTTCTCAACTTTTTTTTTTCTTAATTACAGTGGTTTAACTTGAACTCTCTCTTGATGGGTCCAGAACTAATATCAGATACATATCTTGCACTTTTCTTGGCTCAATTACAACAGGAAGGTAATAGTAATTTGCAGATGTTAAATTTTACTAATCAAAAGTAGGTGATAATCATTATTTCTTAGAACTTATGTATTCCATTAACTACCCTTAGCTTTAAGATTGGAATAGTGAAATAACCCAAGTCCTTATAATGAAATGAAGAATCTTACATCTTAAGTTGCACATGATTGTATTCCATATAGTGTGCCTTTTAGAGTGTTTATATCTACACTTTAATGCTGTAGACTTACGATTTCTTTTTTTCAGGTTATTCCATATTTGTAGTAAAAGGTGACCTGCCAGACTGTGAGGCTGATCAGCTCCTGCAGATGATTCGGGTACAGCAGATGCAGCGACCAAAACTGATTGGAGAAGAGGCAGCACAGTCAAGAGATCAGAGGTAAGGTAAATAAAGATTTTATTTTAATAATGTTCAGTATGATTGATTTGGAATTTGGAAGTAATAAGAAATACCTTTAGTTCAATGTTTACTGCTGTTGTACACAGTAAAAGCAAGTTGATAGATGACAAATGGTGTATTTTTAAGTGGGTAAAAGCTGCCTTGATAAGGATTGAGTCTTTCCATGTGCATAAGCATATTATAGTGCAGATTTTTGACTTAGGGAGGAAAATGGGTTAGCAAATCTTATAAACTATTGCTAACAGTAATTATTCTATAATTAAAACTGGTTTGTGCATTCTGTCATAAGTTGAAAAGAACGAGAAACTGATCTCTGAATTCCACATCATATGAATCATACAGCATTTCCTTTTGGAATAATTTTGCTGTAATGTTGTGGTGCCGCTCATTTTTGATGCATTCTGCTAATATAAAGCATCCTTGAAAGCATCTAAAGTACCACTTCTGCAATGATGTTATTGAATTTTCATAGTGAACAAATTGCATACTAATGAAAAGGCTTAAGGCTTCTCAAAGGAATTAATTATTTTTTCCCCTTTGTAAAGTTAAACTGATGTTGCAAATTGATGGAATAATTGGCAGTAACATGGAAAATGTGTACAGTTTACATGGGTTCTGTTGCTTTAGTGTGGTCTTCAAGGCCTCCTGAGAAGGAGACCATATGCACTATTTTCTGCTGGTGTAACTGTTTAAATAGCAGTAGGTTTGAATAACATGTATCATAGCTTTTTGTAGGCTTACCATTTTTGACAATTTACTATCTAACAACTTCTTGTCAACATGTGCATTGCTTTAGAGTGCAGTGTGTGGCAAATATGTGTTAAGGTTGCTCTGCAGTTGCTTGCAGCTCTTTTGTGCTTTTTCATTTTTCAGGAAAATACTTGTTTATATAACAGATTTTCACAAGAGAAATGTTTTTCCTAGAGTTAAATTGGCAGAACATACTAATTTTAAACCTCATGATAAAATCTAATATAATTTCTGTCTGAATTTTGCTCTGAATGTATGAATTTCACAGGCTACCCAGAAGTGATGTGGACCAAGCAATAGAAGTTAACCATCCTTTTGATGGAACAGGCATGTTAGACGAAGATGAGGAGAATTTTCAGAGAGCCCTGGCTCTAAGTAGGCAGGAAATTGATATGGAGGATGAAGAAGCTGATCTTCGCAGAGCCATCCAGCTCAGCATGCAAGGTGCAGTGCTCATCTAAATTTCTTACAGTGATGGTGTTTCTTATGCTTTAAGCAGCTCCCAGAGTCAGTTTCTCAGGCACTTTGTCCAGCATGTGTCAATATCTCTGGAAAGATTGGTTTGAGGCATGGAAGGATAATCCAGGATTGCCTGTAGCTATCTCCCTTCTGCTTTTGGAAAAGTTGTAACTTGCATGTTGGCGTTGATTACTAGGAAGGAAGAAAAAATTGGCAAAGAGTGGCAGGAGGAAAGGGAAACAGTCCTAAGGTGAGAAGGAAAGAGAGTATCGAGTAAAGTTGTTCTAGGTGCTTAGTTCTCCAAAAAGTCTCTTTCTTCTTCTCAAGTTTGAAGACATTTTTTGAGTTATATTTCATTTACTAACTTTATTTTACTGTAATTAGTAGGATATGGCATGTTCTGGTTTTAGGTAGCCGTCGAAGTGAGCTCTCAGACTCATTACCACAGAACGTTCCTCAGTCGTCTCACAGCAGTCAGACAGACTCCCTTTCTTCAGAAGAACTGCGAAGGAGAAGACAAGCATATTTTGAAAAGTAAAGTAGCTTATAGAAAACTGCATGTGGAAGTACATGTTGTATTTTTTAGTGCTTTTGGGGCATGGATGGGTTTCTTACTGAAGTCCAGCTCAACTTTTGTGTCTTAACATGATTTCCTTCCAGTACCTGAATTTTACTTTTCTTAGGTGTTTCCTACAAAGAAACCTCTAGTAAGAGGGTGTTTTTTAATCATGCAGTAGTCCTGCTACTACTGCAAGTCTTTTGAAGCAAGAAAAGAAAGCATACATTAATGAAGTATTTTAAATGAAATCTTGTACATTTCTGCTATTACCTTCCCAACAAAAAGTATTATTTCTCTAAGGCTTTGCTTCTGGTAATGATGCTTCTCATGTGCATCACACAGAAGCATTATACATATTTTATGTTGCTTTTCTGGTGTACCTTCTTAATAGATACTTGAGTTACTGTAGCTTTTCCTTATCTCTCTTACAGTAATGGAGGAAATAAAGACCAGGGAGAAATGCTATGGATGGGGGGAGTTAGCCATCACTCGATAGGATAAGAATGCAGAGCTTCCGAATCCTGGGAAAACAGTCTTGTGGCTTGGAGTATAATACTGGGGAGATAGGTATCTGAAGGTTAGCAGGGTGAAATGATGAAAGAGATTTTGGGCACAGGGGTGTTACTGTACCAAACAACTTCTACTTCTGACTCTTGGCCTTCCTTACAATGAAATGAACTTGCTTCAGGTCTCATACTGATGTTAATCTTATTCTCTTATAAATTTATAACACTTTCAGACAGCAACAACAGCTACAGCAGCAAGATCAGACCCCAAACCTGCAGGACAAGGCAACTCTTAGCTCAAGCACTCCAGAAGCTGGCCCAGGTATTGTTTTTTAAACTTACATCCAACACGGAAATGTCTTTTTCATTTTTGTGTTTTTTCTTAATTTTCCTTGTCTACCTACTTTGTCACTTCAGCAGCCATTCTGACTGCGTATCACAGCCATTACTGTATTGGCAGTGAAGGAAAGGATCACTTTCCTGAAAAGCCTGTTTCCCTTTGAATGTCAATATCCTGTTTCAAAGTGAAGAGCATTGCTATTAGACCACTTGAGTTCTGGCTTCACTTTTTGTTGTTTTGTTTGTCTTGAGCATTACAAACTTAAGTCTTTGATGGTATTTGTGCCAACTATTTGTTTTCTAAATTACTTTTAAAGTTGTGTAACAGCTTGGAGTAGTATCTGACAAAATTAGTGGAACCAGTTTTCAGAAGAACATGTGTAAACCTTACCTAATACTTAACAGTGTTAGGTATTGGTGAGCCAAAATTGGTATGTATTGTTACAAACTGACTGTTGTTGGTGAAAAACTATTTGCAAAATGTTCAGTGACTTTAAAAACAAAACCAGTTTTGTGGGTGTGGACAAAAGGAACAACAAAAGCATTTAACTACAATTAAGAACTGTGAATTTATTACATCTTGTATGCAATTATTGTCTTTAGGAGGTGATATGAGCGAAGAAGACATGCTTCAAGCAGCCATGAATATGTCTCTGGAGTCTGTTAGAAACCACTTGAATTCAGAAGAGGAGAAATAACATCATTTTTCCCCCCCCTTATTGTCAAAACGCTGTCTCCATTAAAATTCTACTGTGTGAATGTTGCACAAGCAGGGTTCATTTCAGAGTTCTGGAAGCAGGAATGAAAGGGGAGCTGCTGGAGGTCAGTTTAGAGAGGATCTGCAAATACAAAAAAGATTGCACTAATTTAGAGAACTGTAGCACTCCTACTACAAAAAATCTGCTCACAAGAGTAGTGGTATTAAAATTACTGGAACTATTCACGCCAAGTTAGACAAGGGTAGCAGCTGTAACTTGCATTTAAACAGCAAGTTTTAATTGTTTTGAAGAATTCTATAGAATATACAAATGGTGCTGAAAACAGCATCAAATTATTTTCTTCCGTACTAATGGAAAAACAGACAAGTAATAAGTTAAGCTCATAAATTCTTTTTAATAGATCACTCTAAAATGGGGAGAGTAATTAAATTCCATTCATCCTTAATAATCTATTTTGTGATTGTTTATTATGAATGACTTAACGTCAACTTTTTGATCCTGCTGTCCACTTTTGAAATGATCCATTCTGCAGGAGAAACAGGAATCCATAAATTCCATACTTTTCAATTCAAGACAAAATTGTCAGTGTATTGTTGACTGTAATGTTACTCTTGAGTCTTTCGGTGATTTTTGACTTTCTAACAATTTTTGGTTTTACCTTCAGTTCCAGTTGTAAAATTTTAGGTCCATGTTTAACATACTGCCTTTTAGCAGATAACTTGCCTTATTTGGCTTGGGATTTTGTTGTTCTTGTTTGTTTTTAATTATTGGGTTTTTATGTTCTTTCTCGTTAAAGCCACTGTCTTTTTACTACAAAAGCAGCATATACTCAATTGGGTTGAAATAGGTTTTGTTTTCTACCTCTTCCAGAGTCTTTTCCTCTTCAAGGTCAATCCTTCATTCTGGCCTTTCAGTATGAAAGAGCTGTAACTGAGTCTAGGAGAAAGTAGGAGGGGATTCAGGTGCCATAAAGTCAGTGCCACACACATAAGGTGCATTCCTGCAATCTGAAATGACCCCTGTGCAAGTAGCTCTTTTAAGAATGAATATTTATGCCTGTGTGGATGTTCTTTCAGAAATGCTTTCTATGAGTGTCTGTCAGAATGTTGCAGTTTTTTCAGGAATGGCCTTTATTCATGCACCTTACAATTTTTTATCATGTTGTTTCTGATCCTGAGAAAAATTGGAAAGCAAAGTATGTGAGAAAGCTTATGCTATTGGTTGTAAGACATTTGCTTTGATACCCAGGATGAATGTGTAACAGGATGACCAAACCTGACTTAACTTCAGTGCAACAAAAGAGAGATGTTTCATTTTCCTAAATGGTGCTTGAAATACAAATTCTGTTTACATATAAATTATATGGAAATATGTTGTAGATAGAGTATATAAGCTGTAGTCCAGTTAAAGCATTAACAATTAGAACAGGCATTCTAAGAATCTTTCAAAGATAACCCCAAATTTCTTTATCAAAATGTTCTAGTTACATCTTTGCACAATAGTAACATTTAAATAAAATTAGTAGGAAATGAATGGTAGCTAGATGGAAATATACATTCAGCATCAAGTAGTACTGTACATGAAAGGGCTCTTACCTCTCAGTAAAGATTTGTTTACAGCAATGGTTTTCTGATAGCTTAGGATATTATTATATTATACATAATTGGGCTAAATTCTTATCTATGTGCTGGATTTTCACCAATGTCATCAGAACCACTGATATGTGTTACATGATACAGATTTTGACATGAGACAGCACTACTTTTTAAAAACTGATTTTTGTCTTTTTTAAATAATCCTGTCATGCACATTATAATTATTTATAATGTCTCAAATTAATATAGCTGAACAATGACTTTAGAAGTCCATGTGTGCATATGCCATTTTTAAAATGCTATATTTTTCAGGATGTGATTTTCTGCTTTCAGTTTGAAATTTCTATGAAACTGAAAGTAAGAAAGGTGTCTAAAGCACTGAATTTTTTTCTCATCTGTCAATTAACCACAGCTTGCTTTTCGTTTTTTTGGTTGTGCCATAAACTGATCCTGAAATCATTTTTATAAATAGGTGTAGACTGGCAATCTGGTGCCAGTACTTGGAACTCAGACCTTTTATCCTCTATTATAAGAATATAATAAAAATATTATTTCTATAGCTCTAGCAGCCCTATATTTAAAAAAAAAAATCTCAGCCCCTTAAATCTCACTGACTGTAACCCAGGCCAACTACATGATTTTATAATCATTAAAACATGGAAGTTTGCCTTTAGACTTTCATGTCACATCATAAGTCACTTCATCACCCAAGTATTTTAATTATGGAAGGAACATAAAATGTCAGTTGGCAGTGAGCACGGGGCCAACCATTTCTCTTTCTGTGGAGAAACGTCGTCACTCAACAACTACCACTCTGATTCTTAGAGAAATGTCAAGTTGAATGAGGTAGGCATATCTATCTAGACAAGCAGTTACGAGAGAGCAAGTTAATCTCCATCTGTTAGTTCATGGCATTCTGTCACTGGAAAAGACCTGCACGAAACCAGCCATTAACCCAGCCAAGTCCACCACTAAATGTGATATTCCTAAGCACCACAGCTACACCTCTTTTAAATAGCTTCAGGGAGGGGACTCAACCACTTGCCTGGGCAGCCTGTTCCAATGGTGGACAACCCTTTCAGTGAAGAAATACTTCCTGATACCCGACCTGACCCTCCCCTGGTGGAAATTGAGGCCATTTCCTCTCATCTTGCCACATGTTACGTGGGAGATGAGGCTGACACCCACCTCACTACAACCTCCTTTCAGGACTTGTAGGGAGTGACAGGGTCTCTATTTAAACTGTACCCAAGGAAGAGACTAATACTAATTGCTGACAGGACGTATTTTATAACCCAGGTCTCAAGTTCAGAATGTCTAGACCTCCCAAGAAGCTGTTAATAAAACACTGATGTCCATTTTTTGGTGTGCATTCTTTCAATGATAAACAGTTCTCAGTGGGGTTTAACTATGCTTCTGAGGTGTTTACTGATTTAGAGTGTACTCCTGGTGTTCTCTACCCTGTCAGGCTGAAAGGTTGGGTTTTTTTCCCACATTACAGCTTTAGGCCAAAGTCCATTGTAAGGGAGCAGACGTTGCTTTTTTTTTTTTTTTTTTAGTTACAAAATTATATTTGAGGGAATTTCAGACTTCATTCATTCAACAGATTTTTACTATTTTCCAGTGAATGGTCCATGTGACATAAATTACAGTTTTCTGACAGTAGAAATCAAATGGGCAGGGGCAGTGAGTGATACAATAAATATCTTCCAAAATTACTTGTCCAAGTATAATTCTGCAAACTGCTTTCATGGTCTTACAGTGAGGGCAGGAGGAACAAGAGCTGTAATGTAGTCATGCTTGCACCCAATTCTTGTTAGGCACAGCAAGTACAAATATGAGCTGTTTAAATGCTTACAGTTTTCTAGACCTGAAACTAATCCGATGTGATACTGGCTTACCTTAACATTTGGGCTTCCTGTGCCCAAAGAATTGCAGCAAATTTAAGTGTAATTTTCAGCTAAGGTGCTCTTCTTACTTGTCATACTTTATTACTTTGCAGACTACTTGAAAATAACCAATACAAATTTGAATCTATGATGTGTTTTAATGTTGGACTACTGCTTCTGTTACAAACTTATGGAATGGTGGGGGGTTAAAACGGCTTCTGCAGGTGTCTAGTAGACAAATATCATTCGCAAGCTGCTTTGTCTTATTACAAAACTGACAGGCTTTTAAAAATGAACATGTTACAGTTCTAAAATGTGAAATTTTCTAGTATTAATTATTGGTTCAAATAATGATGACAACATAAAAATGGTAGCGTTTGTACTGAAAAATACAGTATAGGGGAATAGGATCAGAGAATTAGAACTCAGACTTACAAAGAAGCATTATTTTGCAATTCGTGTTACCAGCACATCACTTTTAAAGGAATTGAAATAAGAATCCAAGGAAAAGAAAAATTGATGTGAAAACTTTTTTTAAGGGCTTAGACAGAAAATTATGTTGTTCACGTGGTAAGCCATTACTGTCTTGCATAGAACAAACTTAAGTACTGGAAAATCTTGATCATTATTCACAAATCATTAAAAAAAAAAAAAAGGAAAAGAAGTCCAACATGTAATACATACATACCTATTCCATACACACAATCACTTGTTCAAGTGAGAATAATACATTCAAACTGGCTGGGTCCAAATATTCACTTCTTCAGTTTAGAATTAGTAGCTTTGTCTTGTATCCAGGTTTTCATCTTAAAAGCATGAGCTTTTTTGCAATAAACTTTTTTAATCTTTGTACACACATTTTGCCTTATTTGCATTTCAGAGATGGAGGAAATGCTGGAGTATTTAACCTGCCATAGTCGCCTCCTTCCCCAGTTACAGTTCTTCAGACAGTACATGTGACTTTTCAACTGCTTTTACCAAATCAAAATACTTATATATAATTTTCTTTGTTAAGATAAATAATTATAACTACACTTTTCATCTCCCCCCATCCTCAGTACAGCCATTGTGTGAATTCAGGAGGGGACTCGTGAGAGTTTGAAAAAAGGGATGTAATATTTAAATGCCACTGTGCAAAAGCAAAATGAAAAAAAAAAAGAAGGTAAAAACCTTGATCTTTAAAGCATGTAAGCATTGATAAAATTTTATTTTTTGCTACATGAAACCCCCTGTGTACAAATCAGTGTAGAGTTAGGATTTTGTAAGGGAATAATTTTTCATCTCTTGCCTAATAGTTGTGTATTTTAGAAATCATTTTCAGTAATAGATTTTGTTGTCAAGACTGTTTCCATATCACATCTTTGGCTCTGGATTCCTGTATAATTTTTGTCTATTTTGTGTATATAAAGCATAGAATACTGAAGAGATTTTAAAAGGGAAAGCTGAAATGCTTTGTCATTGTTTTGACTGGAAAATAGCAGCACTGTTCGATATTTTGAAAATGCTCTCCAAATAGGCATGAATATATATGGTTGTATTTGATATCACTTTTTTAAATAAATATGATTATAGCTTCTAGTGTTTCTCTCTTAAGTATTTGCATATGTGCTTTCCCTTATGTGCAGGTTGGGCACAGAATCATCAGACATTGAAATCTCATCCCTGGTATCAGTGGGCTTTGCACTAGAGGTGTGTAGACAGAGCAGTGGGCTAGTTTTCTGTTGCTGACATTTCATCTTCTCTGATGTCTTTGCATCTGTTGATACTCCAAAAGTTATGTAAAGACACTCCTGTTAAAGAAGGAAGTTGGTGCCAATTACAGTTATGTTACATCTTTAAAAATTGTATCCTTTCTAATTTTTAAAGTAAGCTGCAGTTTCCTGCTTTGCTGCCAGAATACTCATTCTTTTTGTGACACAATGCATTGCTCTTGTAGCTTAGTCAAAACAGAGTATGCTGGATGATTTCTGTGTGCCCTTATTAATAGTGGATGAAGTCAGTCACCTAAGAAGATTACTTGTAATGCTAAATAGTTTCTAGTTTTGCAAGAGTGGTAATTAAAAAGGGTGGGCCAAAAAGTCTTCTGTGCTGCTTTATTGACTACATGCCTTACTTGGCATTATAAAATTAACCACTATAGAAGACATTTTTATCATCCCTAAATATTTTAAACGTCTGCAGGACATCCGCGATCTTAGTTGAAAAAATGCTAAGAGAGTTTCCCATAAAAAATACTTAGCCAAACAAGAATGACACATCTTTACTGTCATGAGGGCCCATATGGGTTTTGTTAAACCAATGATAAGGGGTCTTTTGAGCATTGTAAACTTTTCATCACCATTAAACCCAATATTGCAAATTAATAAAACTGATAAAAGTACATGTCTACATTTCATGCTATACCACAGCACTAGTACTTCCTACAATTCTGATGCCTTTTTGTTTTTAGCCAGAAATGGATTTGAAGTGGTATATGATTCATTTAATTATGGATAATTGTTAAGGGTGACAAGTATGCCATTAAATTAATAGACTGGTAGAATCGGTTATAAACCTGACAGAAAAATTGTTCAGTGAGGAAGAGGGAGAACAATTTTTATTAGAGAACTTTTAACTTTTGAACTCCCTGGACCACATACCATGCCCAGCCTTGGAGTTGCCTGTGAGTGACAGAGGACAGTAAAGCTAAAAGGTAACACAATATTGCGGGCCAGCTATGAACTCTTCACCAAGGCTCTGCAAGATCCTGTTTGGGAAGACACGAGCAGGTTGTTCCACGTCTGTCAGCTTGTAACTAGAGCATGTGTTTTGAGCCTGCTACAGTCTCAGACCTCTCAAAATCTAAGATTTCACCTGTGAAATGCTCTTCTCAGCTTCATTTTGCCGTTGATGTGGTGCTTTAATTACACATCTTTTTATGTAGTTATCAATTTGAAACGGGCAATGAGCCAGCTGCCCTGTATTTTATTTCCAGTATCAGCATTTTTTATAACAGTATCATTCTGACTGATCCAAAACTGTTTTTTTCTGTAACAGCGCAGTACTCCTTGTAGTCCCAAGTAATTTTAAATATATCACTTATCAAAAACCAAAAAGAACTTTGAATTTGAGCAGTTTTGGGGTTCTGGCTGGAAATACAGCCAAGAATCACAGAATGGGTCAGGCTGGAAGGGATCACAGTGGGTCATCTGGCCCAACCTCCCTGCTCGAACAGGGTGATCCCAGAGCGCACTGCACAGAATTCAGATGATTCCTGAATATCTCCAGTGAGGGGGACTCCACAGCCTCTCTGGGCACTGTGTTCCAGTGTGCAGTCACTGCACGGTAAACAAGTTTTTCCTGATATTCAGGTGGATCTTCCCGTGCATCAGTTTCTGTTGCAGAAACGTTGTTGTGTTGCTGGGCACCAGCGAGCAGAGCCTTGGACGCAGCCTCTTGGCACCTCTCCTTGCGATACTGATAGACATGGATTAGGTCCCCGCAGTCGCCTCTTCCTTCCCTATCCCCATCCCCACTCCACGTACATCCGAAGCAGCCGGGGATTCAGGACCTTGTGTGTTTTGTGAGAACACATATTCAAGCACAAGCCGTGTCTATTCTCGTGCGCAGCACGCAGTTTCGTTAATGGCCCTGGTTCTTCCCGGCGGGCGAGCTCCCGTTAGTCACACTGCGCTCCGCGCCGCCACCCGCCGCTCCTGCCCGCGGCTCCGCCGCCGTCCCGGCATCCTCTGCTTCTGCCGTACGCCATATCCGCCTCCGAGGCGGCGCTCTCGCCCGGGCCGGCGCTCTCGATGGTGTTTGGGAGGGGTGTCATGGCGGCCGTTGAGGTGGCAGCGGCCGGAGCCGCCGGGAGGAGTCGCTAAGCCGAGCCGAGCCGAGAGGAGCAGCTGATCCGGAGGAACCGGGAGGATGCGCGCGGCGCTGGCGGAGGAGTCGCCGAGCCCGGTGTGCTGAGCCCGCAGCAGGAGCCGCGACCCGCTGTAGCGAGAAGGAAGGCGGAGGCGGCCCCTTGGCCCGCGGGAGCCGGTTGCAGGGGCCGCCCGGCGGGGCCGAGCGGGGCCAGAGCCCTCTGAGCCGCGATGGCGTCGTGGCTGGGCGGGCTGGGCTCGGGGCTGGGCCAGTCCCTGGGGCAGGTGGGCGACAGCCTGTCCTCGCTCACCGGGCAGATCTCCAGCTTCACCAAGGACATCCTTCTGGAAGGCGCGGAGGAAGTGGGCGGTAAGGGGACCCGGGACGGGCCTGGCTCCGCGGGGGAGCTCTCGCTCCGGCCGCCTCTCCTCTCCGGACCGGCAGCGGCGGGGCCTGCGCTGCCCGCACCGGCCGGCACGGAGCTGATCGCGGCTTGGTGCCTTTCGCGAATGCTGCTGGCTTTGCTGCCTTTGGGGTTTTTTGTTTTTATTCCGTTCTTGTGATCTCAGGATCTGGAGAATACACAAATATATTCCCAGACTCTAATAGCAGACGTGGACCTGTTTTGCGCTTATTATTCAGAAGTTTCTGAATTGCGTGAAGTGTTATGTTGCTCCGTAATGACAGCACTCAGACAAAACTTTTTCCGTTCTGTTTGCTTAGTTTATCTAAACTCTCAGTTAATTAGCTGCTTTTACACGGGTTCCATTAAACTGCAGAGATGTAGTACAGAGGTTGTTTTGCCAATGGTGTGATGTAAGTCTGACGTGTCAACACAGGCAAAGGTTCAATGTTTGTCATGTTTTTGTTTATATTTCAGTTGGGCCCAGATAAACCTGTCGAGTTCTACAATTCTCCTACAGCCAAGTAGGAGAACATGGCCCTTGCTTTATAAGGATTAGAGGCTAGAACGATTTATCTTTAAAACAGAAAGTTAGAACAAAAAAAACCAGAGACATCAGAGTAAGATATTCTATAAACTAATAGTATATATATTCTAGAATAGAATATTTTCTTCGTATTTTTAATAATGGCTTTTTGTTACAAAGTTTTGAAAAAAACTTCAGTAAAGTAGTTGTATAATGTGGTAATAAGTATCAATAGGTTAATATCCCTAGTATTGTTTATCATCTTGTAACTATAAATTAGTTTAAAAGTTAGCTTTCTCAAGACAGTGTTGAGTAGAAACCACAAAGAACGGCTAAGACTTCTGAATAGTCATCTTAAATGTGAAATTAGGCAATTCTACTTTTAAAATCTCTCATCTATGAAACATTGTGAAAGAATATGATAGAAACATATGTTGTATAAACCTTGTTGGCAAGCTGATATAATGGGTCTCATATGGATGGCCTTTTTGGTACACAGATAAAATGCTCAGAAGAAATTTTTTTTCACTTTTCTGAAAGACTTACTTAAAATTATTTCACATTTCAAAATCCGTAGTAGTTTAGTTTGGAAAGTTATTTTATGCTCCTGAGCTGTTCAATCATCTATGGTGTTTGTTTTGCTTTTTTGAAAGATAAATTGGTAACGCACACATTTGTGCGTGAGTTTGTCCAAGAGAGATGTACTGATGTTCAGTAGTTACTTCCAGGTGTACTTCACTGCTAGATGCTGCAGTGAGCAATTTCAGTTTCTTAAAAATTTAGGAGCAGTACATTTGTATGGGTGACTAGACTCCAGGGAGTAAAAAATCTAGTGGCATCCAAATACTCTTCTGTAAAGACCTTTAAATACTGTGTGGCCTAAACAACACTTTTCAAGTACTTCCTTAGAGTTTGGGTTTTTTCAATTTCCTAGTTAGTAAAAGTTTCCTAGGTTTTAATATTATCCCTTACATTGAGTGTTTCGATTCCCATCAGTTGTTTATCAGTGGATTATGGACTTGCACATCTTCTGTTTCACACTTTTCAGGTATAGGTTGTTGCCTATGCAGTGCTTGAGCTGTCTCCATTTTAAATGGCACATAGGAAATTATGACATATAGTATTTACTTGGAAATTGTACTTACTTCAAATTTTGAAATACTGTCAAGGCTGCTTTATAGTCAGTTCAGGATATTGCTCATTGATAGAAGGAAATGTGGTGTTTCTGTCCATTGAAGGTGGGACATAGGAGAAGTAAACATCGTCAATTTGAGGAAGATTGATGATTAAAATGTATCTGGAATTACGTGCTTTTTCTATTGGCTAAACTGGCGTGGTAGATGTATCACCTTTTTGAGAGCCAGTCTTATGGAGTTGATGTTTTGTTGGGTGTGGGTGTTTTGCTTTTATTCTGAAAATTCAGTCACTGTTACGGGTATTTAATGGAATTAATACTTGTTTTGAAACTTCACATGGCATTATAGAGAAGCACACAACTCTCAGGTCAGGAGCAAGTCTGAAATGAGAAACAGATTCAGGTATACAAAATAGTCAAGTAATTTTTATCTCTCTTACTTTTAAGCTTAAATTCATACTGGTCTGTTAGGGTTTTGATTTGATTTAAAGCCTAAATATGAGTGAACTAAATTAGATGCAGAAAGACTGTCCAAAAAATAATTCTTACAGTGTTCTGTTAAGAACAGCTTTTGATATTTACCTAGGAATGAACATTAAAGCAATCTAAAGTAAGATATATATTAATGACTGGTCTTAACAGATTGAAAGGATTGTAATTAAAATGAAAGTTTTCACTTTCTTTCAGATGCAGCGACAGAACTCCATGTGTCCAATTCTAGACTCAGAGAAATAGAAAGTATTAATGCAGCACAAAAGTTTGAAGTAAGAAATTTTGGATCACTACTGTAATTAAAAGCAATGCATAGCATTTGTTTTGTATAAAGTTGAAATATTGCACTGAAGTTGTTTGTCCCTGGGTAAATCCAGAAACAAGGGTGACAGTGGTGTCAGAACGGGACTTTGGTTTTGTGACAAACTGCTGTCACAGTTAGGGACTCACATTTGTTTATTGGTGTATGCATGTGCTGCAACTTTTCATCTTTTGCCAACTGCTGCATCCTGTGACTGTTCCTGCCTATCAGGTGGACTTGGACTGCAGCAGTAGGCTTGACTCTGAAAAGAGTGGACGTTTTCCCTGGTTCTGTTCTCTCTCTGTTCTCCTGTTTGGTCATTTTGACATAAGCTGCTCATGTTCCTCCAAAACCACTTAAAAATCTCATGTGCCCTCATGGCAGGTGACTTTGTGCGCCCTTATAAAGGACTTGTTGGTCTTGTGACTTTATTTATGTCTCTAAATAAACATCTTTCATGTATGTCTTCAGGCCTCAAGAGCATTGTGAAGTTAAGATACTGTTTTGGGGGCATAACTGTTCCTGCTTGTCCTCTTTCTAGTTTCTTGCCATCTGCTCTTGGCTGAGGTCAGAGAGAGAACACTGGATATCAGCTCTAATTCGTGCTTTGTGGCTGTTCTTAAGTTCTGCCTTTGGATCTTGCTAAGATGTGATTCAGCCCTGAGTTTTTTAATTCTTGGCATTTATCTCTGGTCATCACTAACCTTTTTCTGAAAGAGAGCTGGAGTCCGTGCCATATAAAAATGGAAAGCTTGGACATGAACTGTGATTTTGGGCCCGCACATTGCTGTTGCTGTGCGTTTTGAATGAAATAACATGAGAAATCGATAACATTTAACTTCTTTGCTGTCCAGTAGCCTTGTGCTTTTCTGATTCTTTAAGGACTGTTCTAAGTTTACCAACGTGCATTTCTCATTTTTGCTAGAATGATAGACTGAAAAAAGTCTGTAGTGACTTAGAAGAAAAGCATGAAGCAGCAGAGCTGCAAATAAAGCAGTTATCTATCGAGTACCGCAATCAGCTTCAACAGAAAGAGGTAGGATACTGAGTAAAATTTCTCAGTAAGTATGTCCAATAAACTTACCTGTTGTGCTGTTTAATGCCTTTGTTATAGTGTCCGTTCTGTTCCAGTGGAAATACTGGTCACAGCTAAGGTTTCTTGGTTTGTTAATGTAGACTAAGACATATTTCATTGTGTAGTGTAAGCCAAGCTGCCAGCAGATGGTTGAGACAAGAAAAAATGCTCTGGGAATGTCATGCAGCTGTCAGAATTTCTGTTGTTTCTGGGATCACTGTGAGAACAGACACTCTACTGCTTTGTATTTCTGATTCAGTTACTTTTAAGGAGAGCAACAGGAACAAATTCCCATTTGAAGCAATTATTTTGTCTTTAGATATCATTATTTATCTTAACACATACAATTAAAGAGAACAGAGCTAGCTTTCAAAATTTGTGAGATGTCCCTTTGTGATAGAATCATCAGCTTTATAGCCTATTGTATAACATGAGATTTCATAGAACTAAATTAAGAAAGTTGCCAGCGTAGCAAGAGTTGCACAAAAGGGAATTTTATTTCTGCTTTATTCACAAATTCATGTGGGAACTAGAGGAAGCAGAACTATGAGATGTATAAAATTTTGCTTGTGAAATACAATAACAGAGTTGTTACAAGAAAATTACATGCAGCTAATTTCACTTTATTGTAAATAAGTACATTTTCAATACATTGAGTTGTTAAGCATAAAAGAAATCAAATGTAATAAAAATAACTGGAAAAGCATCCTATATTGCTTAACTTTCATGTCTGAATACCTCTTTATATATTTAAATTCTTTGTATAACTGTTTAGCCTGGATATTGCTGTACTGCTTGTGTACGTTGGTTGCTAAAAAAACCCTGTGTCTTTGTGTGAGATACTTCATAACACTTGTGCTAAGGGTATTTTTCTCCAGTATGAGAATGTTCCAGGGTTTTTTCTTTTTCTTTTTTTAATGAAAGTGATCAGTTATTTGTGCTGGGGGTGTTGTTTGGTTCACATTTCATAAGGTCACAAAGGGTAAAGTAGAGTGTATTTTGATATTCTTCTTATTCAAAAAATGCATTTTATTTTGTATATTCAGGTGGAAATCAGCCATCTAAAAGCCAGACAGAATGCACTACAGGAACAACTGCAGAAAGTACAGACAGCTGCTCAGACTGCTCAGTTGGGGGCTGGTGTTTTGCCAGCAGCCACTGCATCGGCCTCCTATGTTCCAGAGGTCAGACATTCCTCAGGTTTTGAAGGAGATGACATGGATTTTGGAGATATAATCTGGTCACAACAGGAAATAAACAGATTGTCCAATGAAGTTTCCAGGCTCGAATCGGAGGTTGACCACTGGAAGCAGATTGCGGTGGTGAGTGGTTTCTCTTCCACCCTGCCCTTCCCTCTCCCCTCCAAATTATTGTTTTCATTGCATTTGGTGGATCTTTTGAAAGTTCATGCTGAAAAATTTCTAGAAGCAACGTTTTGATGGAAAAGCTGAAACCTTTCGTGCTGTCACATGACTAAGGACACATTCAGTGACTAACTTCCAAATGCTTTTTTTGTGATGCTTTTATGCATGATTTGTCAAGTTAGGTAAAGGCTTTCATGAACATTCCTCTGGAATGCTACTTCAGGGTTTCGTTTTTGTTCAGCCTTTAAAAAAAAATACTTCCCTTCCTCCTGGCTATGATACTGATTTTTATTGATAGCACAATACTCTTCAAAGTACTAGTTGGATACTTGCATGCTTTTTATACTTTCCTCTTCTCCCAGTCCTTGATATGTCAGTTATAATTCCTGGTCTGTTGAGACAAAAAAGAATACAATCTTGCAAGCTATAGCATGATTTCAGATGTGAAAATGTGAATGTGAAAATACGTGGAAAATTTTATTATGTGAAATATTTTCACATAATATGTGAAAATACTCAAAACTAAGCAACCCTGTTGTCTTACTATAAGCAGTAACACCCCCACTCCAAGCTTTTACCCATTTATATGTAGTAATGTAAAAACCCCTGGAAAGTTAAAATGTTTCCATTAAAATGTATTTTTTTAGAAATGGAACTTACAGTGGATTTTTATTTTGCTTCATGTTAGCGTTGTTGTTATTTACTTTTGAGTATCAATAGAGGAAGCACTTACGTAAAAAATACGTGTATTTATCACAATTTTCATATGGATATGTGGTTTGGGTCTTTTTCAGTCTTCCAAAGTGCAAGGCACAAATGATGCTGAAGAAAGTGAAATATGCAAACTACAAAATGTTGTTAAGGTAAGATGACAAACTAGTCTTCTTGTGCTTTACTCTTCATGGTTTTGCATGGGGTCACATGACTTGTAAATATTTTAACTAGCACTATTATAACATTATTAAAAATGCATGGGGGAATGTAGTAGCACAGCGACATTTCAGTCAGCAGTACAATATTTAAAAACAGTTGCTCTGAGAAGGGGTGTTTGTATGATTTGATAATTACAGTATGTTAGCTTGAAACAGGGACATTAGTGCTTAAGAGGGCAAATCACTTTGTCAAGCTGTTGATGAGTTATGAAACTGTATTTTAGATACACAGAACAATTTCTCCCTTCTCAGAAACACCTTGCCTTTTTTTGTTGAAGATGCAAAATACAGATTTTACATGTCATCTTAGAAAGTTACTAAAAATGCACCCAAGTGTATCCACTTTGTACATAAGACTTGTAATTGCTTTACATTAGTTTAATATTTGCTGGTGTGTGGAGCATACTATTTGTGTAAATGTATTTTTTAAAGGAATTTCTTTCCACACATTTAAAAAAACCCAATTAACAAAAATCAAGAAACTTGACTTCTTCTGTGAGAAATCCTTTAATAAATCCTTTAATTAGACTAGGGAAAATTTATTTTCTTTCTTTTGTATTGTATTATTTCTTTCCTAAGAAGACACTGTGCTGTATTTTGCCATTTTGTTTCTCTAATGATATTTTTTAGGAGCTCAAACAGAATTTAAGTCAAGAAATAGACGAACATCAGCATGAGCTGTCAGTCTTGCAGGATGCCCACAGACAGAAGTTAGTAGAGATCAGTCGCCGACACCGAGAAGAACTGCGTGAATATGAAGAGCGAATTGAAGAACTTGAGAATCGGCTGCAGCAAGGTCTTTGTTACCACATGCTTTCTGTTTTATTTTATGCAGAGTGAATTTTGGTTAAAGTGTTGAATATGCATGTAGCAGTACAATAGATATCAAATATATAATGTTTAGAATTTGAATTTCAATTTCAGTTCAGCTTCTTGTTTAAGATGTGTGTCCTGTATCTTTTATTCACTCTGTTTGGCTTGAACACTGCAACGATAGCATTTCATCTGTGACATGTATCTGTCTGGAAGGTCACTTTCTATACATACCAATTATTGTGCTCTGAATTTTTCACTTTCTGGGTTGGTTTTTTAACTTACACTGAATATAGGTGGAGATAAGACAGACCGAATTGAAGACAAGAAAATAACAGGACAAAAAAAAATCTTTTGTGAAAAGTACTATGTGCCAATTGAGTTACTTGACAAAAGCTCAAAGACTGAGTAGTGAGACACAGGAACAAGTTGCCCAGAGAAGCTGTGGATGCCCCATTTCTGGAAATGTTCATGGCCATGTTGGATAGGACGTTGAGCAACCTGATCTAGTGGGTGGCATCACTGCCCATGATGGTGCAGATGTTGAAACTAGATGATCTAAAGGCCCCTTCCAACCCAAACTATGCTGTGATTCTATGATTGCCATAAGGACCACACCTTAGTGTGTGGCATGACTACAGTGTAGAAGCTCAGTAGTTCCCACAAGGAATTTTTTGTTGCCTTGTATTTTATACTCCCTAAAAATAGTCATGTCAGTTAGGTTTCCTCTAGGGGCTTCTTTGCACAAATACATAAGCTTTGCCTGTAAACCTCTATATTTACCTGGTAAAACTTAGACTTCTAAAGAGGATATACTCTCCTTTTGGAACGAGGGATCCATCCCCTTCTTGGAAAGAAGGGAAGTATTTTCACAGCTTCTCTAACTTCTAGTACTGATACGGAATTTATTTCTTAAAATCAGATGCCTGTTAAGATGTAGTATGTTTTTTCACTTCATGTATGTACACCAGCAGGACTGATTTAAGGAAGTCGAAGGCAGAAGTCCATTATCTTTTACATTACCACTTATCTGCAAAATAAATACTGCTAGTGGCTTTTGAAGAACTAGAGTATTTTATATTTTTATTTTGTTCATTCTCTCTGACAACATAATAGGGACTAGGGCAGAGGCAAGTGTTTGAGCTGACACAGAAGTGAGTTCACAAGTAGTGTGCTTTCATTTAACTTTTTTTTTCCTGTACTCTTCTGATGATGCCTTTTTGTACTCTCTAACTTACCTGGAAATTACAGAAGATTGTACAGAAATAAGAATGTCAGTATAGTATTACAGTATGATGGACCTGTAAAAAGGTTAAATCTGAAAAATGTTTTTCTTCAGTTGAAAAACTTTGTGCATCATTTAGCAAATTATTTGTAGCAAATTGTTCCCTATAACAACCATTTGGCAAACCTTTGAAATTTAATTAATTAAATTATAGATGGATTTTGCATCAATCTGAATTAGGTGGAATTTGGTAAATTGTTCTTAGAAAATGGAGAGATTCCAAATCCTGATAAATTAGATTGTCATCTTCTCACCGAAAGAGGTGGGGATCAAGTATATTCTAATTAAATTGCAAACAAAATATGTCTTGCAACACTTGCCATTTAAAATTATTTTGAGCCAGGCATGTAAAAGTATTCAAAAAGCTACTTATCAAACCAGTAATATGTATAGCACAGCTTCAAATGTTGAACATATTTAACCAAGCTTTCTGTTGATGATGACCGTATCTTTGTTTTAGTCTATCTCTCTCTGTCAGGAGAAGAGGTGAAAGAAGAGAAGTAAAAGATCTGGAGTGATGGTTTTGGTTAATATTGCAAATAATCTCTTTTGTCTTTTAGATGGTGTGAGCACTGATGCCTTGGATGACTCTAAAATTACTGAACAGAAAAAAAATGTTCAGAGTCTAGATGGAGGACAGGTGGAAGAGTTGCAGGTTGTAAAGGACCTAGAGGATGAAATAAGAAAATTAAATCACAAACTGTCTTCTGCCAGAGCAGAAAACAAAAATCTTCTGAAAGAGCAAGAATTTGCAAAGCTAGAAAAAATACAAATAGCACAAGATTATGAAAAGCTTAAATCTGACTTTAGTGTGCTTCAAAGATCTGTGGCAGAGCAAGATGCTCTTCTGAAAGAACAGAAGCAGCTCCAATCAAAGACATCACCATCTGAAGATGTTGTCACACTACAGCAAGCATTGTTAGGTACTAAGATTATGATTTTTTAAATTTTTTTTTATTTTTAGTATATTTTCACAGGTTTTCACTTTTAAAACTCAAAATTTATTTTATTAATTTAAAATTGAATGTGAGAATATGTCCCTTTAAAGTATTTCTGTTTTAGAAAAAGATTGTCCATTGAAGTAAGGTGAAGCAGAAAAGAGAAAGTTGTTAGGACTAGTGTGGTTATCATAGGAATTTTGGATTAGGGAAGTCATCATGTCTGCCAACTGTTTGGTAGGGGTTTTTTTCTTTAAAAGTAAGTAAGCCTCAGTAGCAGTTGTTCGTTTAAATTCAAAGAGTACATTTTTGCGTGTGTGTGTATAAAGGTACTCTGTTGCTAGTATCTTCTCCTTAAGGAAACTAACATATCTGTTTAAGAAACATATCCGTAGGTAGAAAATATTTGAATATTTTATAACTGATAAACTCTAGTACCAAAGTCCTCCTAGTGTGGGATCAGTTGTGAAAGTAAGACTCTGCTTTGAGGTAGTGACTGATGGTATGTTTGAATCTTTTATGGCACTGATGCTTGTCATCACAAAATGCTCTGAAATTATTCTCTTCTGAGCAGCAGAGTTCTATTTGGGCAAGGTGGGAGAATGATTTTGTTTTATTGTTGTTTGACAAGTAGTAAAATTATTTATTTTGTTTCATTTTCCTTTATAGAAGCAGAAAATGAAATAGCAAGACTTTCCAGTTTAAATCAGGTAAAGCAATTTCTAAATTAAGCCAACGAAAAAGTTCGTAACAATAGTAACTGAAGGAAAACACACGTTTTGGTAATTTGTTGTTGTGGGGGTTTTTTTTGAACATTCACATTTCTACATAAATAACATTGTAATATAAAAGGAAATAATTGTAGTTTAATTCTATAATTACACGTGGAATTTCTAGAAACAAAACATTTTTGCTTGTGAAACTCCACAGTGTATTCTATTACAGAAAACCATTCAAGTTTCACCTACTTCATTGTTACCTAGAAAGCTGTAATACACATTTTTAAAGTATTAATAGTACATTCTCTAAAATACGTCATTTTTCACTTCTGCTTTAGCATGTTTCAGTTTTGGCAGTTGTGAAGTATTTCTCTTCTGTGTAGTACTCATAATAATACTGCATTCCATCTTACTGATGAAGTGAAGCACTGGAACATAATACATCTTTGGTTTTTGGCATGGTTGGCTCAAGCCTTTATAAACTTTCAGACCTGAGACATTTGGTTCATTTTACTTTGTATCCAGTAGTATTTTTCAACTAAGGTTTTCTGTGTTTTGCATGCATTCAAGAGTTCCCATAGCATTTTTCATAATGATATTATTTAGATGCCCCTGATTAAAACTTCCTGTCTCACCATGCAGCCTGCCGTGTTCAGGATGGCTCTTGCAGTTATAATAGTTTATCCCAGCTGTCAATCCATACCTCAGAGGTGGAAATAACTTCTTACCATACCATGGCTTTTTGTGCAGAAGTTTACAAACTGCACTCCTAAACCAAGTGATGAGGAAATAAATGTGTATGTATGAGTGGTAGAGACAAATACTTCACGATAAAGAATTTTTAACTGGGGTAGTATTCATGTAGACTTAGAAATTTTAACATAATTTCAGCAAGATAAAGTCTGATACTCACAATTTTTTTTTTTTTAATTTTGAGGGACTTGAGAAGGAACTGACAAGTGCACAACATAAACATGAGAATATTCTTTCTTCGACTACAGAGGATCAGAATTCAGAAATAAATCAGTTAAGACAAGATTTGGAAAGGAAAGAACATGAATTAGATGAAAGTGTTGCTGAAAGAGAAACATTAATAGCAGAGTTGGAAGAACTAGACAAGCAGAATCAAGAAGCTACTCAGGTAACAAATACTATAATTATTGAACTGCTGAATAAATGTTTAGAATTCTGTTTGTCTTCTAAACTGATCTCTGAACATAGATAGGGAAATATCATTTATCCTCTGAGGCCTAAAAACAAGTACTTGGGGCCAGTATTTCTCGATATCTACCATCTCAGTGTGAAATTCTGAAGTGCAACTAAAACCCGCTTGTTACAGTCAAAGAAGTAATATGGCATGTCAGCTATCCGTAAGGGATGTTACTTTACAAAGTCCAGTTAAATAGTCCCTGATTTTTCAGTGCAGCATTTCTGATGAAATTTATCCTGGTAGTATTCAGATCTGTCTTATGACAGTATGCATTATAACAACTGAAACTTTTTTCTTTTATAATTTTTAATTATGTTGAGTATTTAAGTTACTTTATTGCAAGTTCTTTATAATATGAGCATTCATGGAGTAAAAAAGTCACCAATTATATATAATCAGAATTAAATTATATCTTTTTGTCACAGTTCCAGTATGTTTTACCTATAAAACTTGAGTTGCAAGCCATGTGTTTTCAATTATCGATTTACCAGTGAATCACCTTTGAAATGAATCCAAACAAGTATTTCGAAACAAGAAGTTGAAAATAGAATATACAGATATTTTAAATGTAGTGCCACCCTTTTCTTAAGCAGTGGGTGTTTGCTAAATTCCAGCTATCTTGACAAATTCTGACGATTCTTTTTTTTTAAGTAGTTCTTTTTTTCCTTCTTGATTTAGATAGTTAAGGTTCTTTTAGGGGAGATGGTGTTCTCTTTTTTTGTAGTGAAATGTAATCTGTTCCTGTTTGATATTTGGTTTTAATTAATTTAGCATTGACTAGTTGATACTACTTGCAACTTATGTTGGCAACTAAGAAACATTTTTCTCCTCTCAATTTTTTTTATTATTTAGAGGATAAAAGTGAATGAAATGCATAGTTCAGCTGGTTCTCCTATCCTAATGAATTCTGTTTTGTGTTCATTTCCAGCATATGATTACACTAAAAGAGCAGCTGTCAAAGCAACACACAGAAACTGATAGTATTATCAAACAGCTGAAACTCGACATAGATTGTGAAAGAAAGAAAGTATCAGAATTAGAAATTGAGAAGATGAAAACTATTAAAGAGTTAGATATTCAGAAAGAAAAACTAAGCCAATGTTCATATGCACTTAATGATTTGCATATAAATAAGCAGCAGCTACAAGATAATATTAAAGATCTTCAGGAACAATTAAGGAAAGCCCAGGATTGTAATTCGCGTAGTAAAAAAGAAATTGGAGAGTTGCAGCAGAGACTAAAAGAAAGCGAGGAGGAACTTCGTGTATCCTTGAGCAAGTTAAAAGAAAAAAGTAATGAAGAATCTAACTACACTTGTCAAGATCTGGTTCTGAAAGAAAGAGAAGCAGAAATTGCAAAACTACAGAATGATGTTTCAGAAAACAAACAAATAAATGAAGATTTACAGAAATCTCTGTCTAATCTCAAAACAGAAAATGGAAAGCTGATAGCAGCCATTGAAGAACTAAAACAGGAGTTAAGTAATGCCATTTCTGAGAAAAAGAAAGTCCATTTGGAAAAAGACGCTGTTGTGGAGGCTTTGAAAATGGAAAAAAGACAGTTAGAGAGTGAATTAAACGAGACAGAGAAGAGACTTTTGGAACAAGAACATACTTATAAGCAAACTATTGAGGAGTTATCAAACACGCGTAGTATGGATACCACGGCACTGCAGCTTGAACACGAGCGCCTGGTTAAGCTCCATCAAGAGAAAGACTTTAAGATTGCTGAACTTAAAAGGAGCATTGACCAGATGGAAATTGACCATCAGGAAACAAAAGAGATGTTGACTACTAGCTTAGGAGGACAAAAGCAGTTGACAGATCTCATAAAAGAGAAAGAGGTGTTCATTGAAAAATACAAAAATCAGGCCTTACAGGTGAAGCAGGAACTTGAGGAATATATGAAAGTTTCAAAAAAGCAGGATGTATTAAAACAGAACTTGGAGGAAAAAGACAGAAGTCTTGCAGTCATGAAGGAAGAAAATAATCATTTGAAAGAAGAAATTGAACGCCTGAAGGATCAGCAAAGTAGATCTACACCTGTGGTTGAGCCTAAAACTTTAGATATTATTATTGAACTTGAAAGTGAGGTAACACAGTTAAAAGTGATAAAGAATAATCTTGAAGAAGAAATAAAAGTTCACAAAAAAACAATAGAAGATCAGAATCAAGCAACAGTGAAACTTCAGCAGTCACTGCAGGAGCAGCGAAAGGAAATAGATGAGTCCAAATTTCAGTGTGAGCAAATGAATGTCACACATGAAAGACTCTTTTTAGAGAAAGATGAGGAAATTAAAAATTTGCAGAAAACAATTGAACAAATTAAAACTCAGTTGCACAAAGAGAGACAGATTATTCAGACTGATTCTTCTGATCTTTTTCAGGAAACCAAAGTTCAGACTCTTAATGGAGAAAATGGAAATGAAAAACATGACTTGTCTAAAGCTGAAATCGAAAGACTGGTGAAAGGTATCAAAGAAAGAGAGATGGAGATTAAGCTGTTAAATGAAAAGAATGTTTCTCTAAGTCAGCAAATTGATCAGTTGTCTAAGGATGAAGTTGGTAAACTTACTCGGATCATTCAAGAGAAGGATTTAGAAATACAAGCTCTTAATGCTAGAGTTTCCTCAGCTTCCTACAGGCAGGATGTGCTTTCTCTTCAGCAGCAGCTGCAAGCTTATGTTATGGAAAGAGAACAAGTACTAGCAGTTCTAAGTGAAAAGACAAGGGAAAACAGTCAGTTAAAAACAGAGTATCGTAATATCATAGACATGGTTGCTGCTAAAGAAGCAGCTTTGGTGAGGTTGCAAGAGGAGAACCGAATGTTGTCTAATAGATCTGAAAACAGCAGTCAAGACATGTCTAGAGAAACTATTCAGAATTTATCCCGTATCATTCGAGAAAAAGATATTGAAATAGATGCCCTGAGTCAAAAATGCCAAACCTTACTGACTGTCCTGCAGACGTCCAGTACAGGTGCTGATAATGGGGCAGGAGGTGTCAACAGTAACCAGTTTGAGGAACTTCTGCAAGAACGTGATAAACTAAAACAGCAAGTAAAGAAAATGGAAGAGTGGAAACAACAGGTAATAACCACGGTTCAGAACATGCAACATGAGTCAGCTCACCTCCAAGAGGAGTTACACAAGCTGCAAGCACAAATTTCAGTTGAAAGCGATAGTACTTCAAGGCTGCAGGTAGATTATAATGGCTTGATTCAGAGTTATGAACAGAATGAGACAAAGCTGAAAAGGTTTAGTCAGGAATTAGCACAAGTTCAACACAGCATAGGACAGCTTTATAACACTAAGGATCTTCTCCTGAGTAAACTGGATTTGGTAACACCATCTTTGGCAACAGCTTCCACAGTTTCACAGCTTTCAGGTGTTCAATACAGTCCTCCTGAAGCACTCGGTGAGGAGTGTAAGCTCCTTCAAAATGAGTTGGAACAACTGAAAAAAAAGATACAAGAAAAAGATTCAACTATTAGGACTCTTCAGGAAAATAATCAGCGATTATCTGATTCTGTTGCTACAGCATCGGAGATTGAAAGAAAGAGTCAGGAAGGGACTGAATCAGAGATGAGGCAGATGAAAGAAAAACATGATGTGTTACAGAAATCACTTAGGGAAAAAGATATATTAATTAAATCTAAAAGTGATCAGTTACTTTCCGTCAGTGAAAATCTTAGTAACAAAGAAAATGAAAATGAGCTTTTGAAGCAAGCTGTAACTAACCTAAAAGAAAGAAATTTAATTTTAGAAATGGATATTCGAAAACTGAAAGAAGAAAATGAAAAAATAGTTGCAAGGTGCAGGGAAAAAGAAACAGAATTCCGTGCACTTCAGGAGACTAATATGCAATTTTCAATGATGCTGAAAGAGAAGGAGTTTGAGTCTCACTCAATGAAGGAAAAAGCTCTTGCTTTTGAGAAACTGTTGAAAGACAAAGAACAGGTATGTACGTTCATACTTATGACTATCTCTTAAAACTAGACAACTTCAAAATAATATTCTTCCTGGGTATTTTTCTGTATTGCAAGGCCATAGATATCCTGGCCTTTTCCTTGTTAGATCACTAGTATCTTTACGCTCTTCCTGGCAAAGACTACGCCTCTGGTAAAGTTGTTGGCCATGTTTGAAATATTTTTTTATGTCTTCAACAGGGCAAGACAGGAGAACTGAATCAGCTGTTAAATGAAGTTAAATCAATGCAGGAAAAGGCTGTTACTTTTCAGCAAGAGAGAGACCAAGTCATGGTAGCACTCAAACAGAAGCAAATGGAGAGCAGTGCTCTGTACAGTGAGGTATCACCAAATAATTTATAGTTGGAAGAAATAAATAAAAAAAAGAATAAAAAATTGCATCTGTAATTTTTTTTTATTATTTTAGTAGCAATTACTTGTTGAAAGCATGTAAAATTAATACACTTGCAATGTGCTTTAATGGGCATGTGTTACATTTGCCTGTTTGGTTTTTTTTAATGAGAAGTGATAGTCCAAGCATCTTAAGGTATGTTCTACACAGGTACAGCATTTGCATGAGAAGGAGCAGCGCCTAAATCAGGAACTGGAGAGATTGCGGAATCACCTTTTAGAAATGGAAGACTCCTACACCAGAGAAGCTTTAGCTGCAGAAGACAGAGAGGCCAAGCTGAGAAAAAGGGTTTTGATTTTAGAAGAAAAACTTGCATCCTCATCTACTGCAGTGGAGAATGCCAGGTAGTCTTTTAAATATGACGGTTAACTAGACTGATTCTGGTGGCTCTGTTATACTGAATTGCCGTCCTGTAACACACTAAGCACTTGAGAAAACAAAAAGATAAGAACTTCAGTTACTCAGAATCAAGAGGGTGATTTGAAATATACTTGGCTACTGTTGAGAATTTAATGTGTTTCTCCTTTTAGTAGCAAATATTGAAATCTTACATCATCAACACTGCTTAGAACTAGAAAAAAAATCCTCAACCCATCAATTTAGTTATATGTTAAATCAAAAAAGAGTGACTTAACTTACCGAAAGCCCAAGTATTAAAATTACTCATTGCTTATCTTACCTGCTTTAGTATCTTATTTAAACAAATTTTGGTTGCTTCAAGCAAAATAATTCTTCATGTTATTACAGTTGTTCAAATTAAGAAGTATTTTAATTAAAAATAGGTATGTAGCTGCAATCTTGGATTTGGGGGTTTTTTTAAGTACCAAAGGTGGATTCTGCTCTTAACTTTCTCAGGAGATTTCCAAGTTGAGCAGAATTTTTCGTGAAAAATTCTGGAGAAAGTGTAAGTGTTGGGAGAAGATTTTGTGAAATCTGAATGTTTCTTAATTTTAGATTAAACTTTTCAGATACCTTTGAAGAAATATTGCCTGTTTCCCAGGCAGTATAATCTGCAGTCTTTAAAAAGACTGGCATAAGAGTAAGTCAGGTTCAGAATATTTTTGCATAATAGGAAATTAAATGGAGCATCCCATCGTTAGTATGTAGCAAGATATACTGAGTTCTTGGAGACTGAATTTAAAAGTAAAAACTGGTGGAAAGACCTATTGATCATAGTAATGGAAGTAGACAGTTAGGAAGATACGGATTTTTTTTTTTTTTAAGATGCTAGCATAATAACAAAAACTAGGATTTTTTCTAATGCATTTCAAGCAAAAGTTAGTTGGCATTTTTTCTTTGTCAAAATTTTCTTTCCAGACTTCTTTAAATTCTTTCTTTAGGTTGGTTTTCTTTGTTTTTAAAGACGAATCGGGGAAAAAATGCCATAATTTTTGTAAATTGAGCTGAAAAATTCAGGGTAACTTATTTTTTGCTAGGATTTAATTTTCTCTGTGATAACTTCTGTTATTTAAGTAATGTATCTTGTTTTCATTAAGTCATCAGGCTAGTCTGCAAGTTGAATCTTTGCAAGAGCAGTTAAACCTGGTTTCCAAGCAGAGAGATGAAACTGTGCTGCAGCTGACCATCTCCCAGGACCAAGTCAAGCAGTATGCACTGTCTCTGGCCAACCTGCAGATGGTACTAGAGCAGTTCCAGCAGGGTAAGGTTTGCCAAGAAATAGCAAAGATTGCAACAAGTATTTTTCAGCTGGAATAGTTACCATATTTTGGTGCTTTTGAAGTATTAGTTACCTGGTTTCCTTTTTGATAGCCTGAACTATCAGACTCTGCTGTCTATTAAAAAACTTTTAAAATTCTGTGAAAACTGTTGATCGATATCACATTTATGAAACTTGAATTCCACCTCTACCGCATGAAGACCAGATATGATAATGCTGAGGTTTGCAATTGCATATCCCAAGAAGGGTTACATGGTGTAAATTAAGATTGTTTTGTTTTGTCTCTTATTTTTAATCCTTTAGAAGAAAAAGCTCTGTATTCAGCAGAACTGGAGAGACACCAAAAACAGAGTGCAGAATGGAAGAAGAAAGCAGAAAATCTAGAAGAAAAAGTTGTATCGCTGCAGGTGGGCTGAATAATGAAATTGAACCTTGTGAAACTAGATTGTAATTCTTGACTGAGCAAGCAAAGTAGCATTCTTCTGCTGACCCTCCATTTTCTGAGGGTGTTTACAATCCAGTTAATTGAAAAAACTTGATTGGAGTCTCTTCACCTGTTATGTCTGATGTGTGTTGTATTAGCGTAATTGTGATAGTGATCTCCCTGCTTCTCTTTTTGTCCATTTCTTACCCTCTATTTAGGAGAGTTTAGAAGAGGCAAATGCTGCCCTGGATGCAGCATCTAGGCTTACTGAACAGCTTGACATCAAAGAGGAGCAAATTGAAGAGCTTAAGAAAGAAGGTAACTATATTTTTTTCATTTCTGCTCAAAATATTTCGAGCAGCTGAGGAGACAATGTAGTATTCCTAGAAACTTTAGAAATTCATAAGCTATGAGAGAAAGACTAATTCTGTGCCACATTCTGAAGACTTCCTCGTTTATAAAGCAAATATGAAAAAGTATGTTTACTTTCTGCTAGGGATCTGTCTCAAAATAAAGCCCTGTAGAAGTTTTTTGGGTTTTGGGATTTTTTTCCCTGTAAATACCAAGACACTTGATTTAGCTGTCTAAATGTCTTTTTTAAAAGCTGGTGAAATACCAAATGTTGTCAGATTTTCCAAAGTGACTACCATATTTGACATAGATATAAGAATACAGTGAGGTGGAGATAAAGGGTGTGCAGTTGGTAAGAGATGCAGCTCTTGCACAGATGTGACTGCCATCTCTGCTGGATGCAGTGGCAGCTCGTGCTTTGAACATATGCAACTAATTATTGCTATTCCTTTTTAAATGATAATTAGTCTTACTCTTGAAATAAGCGATGTTTTCTTGAAGCATACTTGCTTATGATCAGATAGGTGGTGTGAAATGTCATTTAAAAGTCTTCAAGATTCCAGCAAGAACGCTACAAAAAAGTTATTACTTTTCTGCTACATATTTGAATGTGTACTTACTTAAATTTAGTTGTCTCTAAGTGCAATTTGACATCTAGATGGACATCATAGGAGTGCTCCCTGAGTTCACATATGAATTTTACAAGCTAAATTAGATTTCAAATGGCTACATAATGTACTACTACTGATCTGGTTTTGAATTGACTGATCTGCATATGTGTGTCTCACTACAGACATTCACAGCAGAAGTTCACAAACACCCTGGCATGAAACTGACTTTGGCATAGGCAAATACTGCACTCTTAAATGGGAAGTTCTTCATTACTGTTTAATTTTGATGTCAAACCCTTGCATAAGAAAGCAGAGGGGTTTGAACTCGGAGAGAAAACCAAGTATCAAGCAGTGTTGTAGTGGCAAGCAATTTACTAGATAAAAAAATTGAAATGGAATTGTTGCATAAAGGAAACAGCACTTTAATGTTGTTGTAGAATAAATCATGATTTTTATAGAAAAAAAAATCACTTCGTATTCTCTATTTATACAAGAAAACATATAATGTCTTATTGAAAATTGGCCAAATACATTCCCAGACACAGTTTTGTTAGCCAAATCTTTTGAAGGATTTCTTTATGGATTTTTTTGGCAGGAGAAGTGATTTTAATGGAAAAGTATAAGATGTACCAGATGCAGTTTTCTGGATTGCCATAAATGGTTAACAAATTATTGGAGACTGTAAATGTCTGGTTTACAGCAGTCTATGCTGAATTTTGGCTCAGGACTGTTTTAGTTACTTAGTCTTTTCATACGCCCAAAGTATGTGTTTAAGTCCTTTTCAGCTGTAAGGTTCTATTTTAGAGGGAAATGTTCCATTTAAAAAATATGTTTAATGATAAAGTTGCATAATCACTGTGGGTGGACTATAACTGTGCAGTGGTCCTGAAAAGTTGATCCTCTTTGATACAAAATCTTTTTTTCATTTAAATTATTAATACTTTTCATTTCATTTAAATTATTTATACTTTTGTTTTAAAATCCATCATAAAGGAAAAAATGAAGTGAATAAAAATTGAAAAAGCAGCTCATAATAATCTTGCTTTGTAGAGAAATAGCAGCAGTGTAAGATTTAATTGAAATTTGTTTTCAAATGCTGCTTGTTTATCTTTTTGTATAACTCTTTTTATTCCATTTTATTCTGTGGACATCCAAATAACAACTCACCTATGTGTGATCCTGCAGCTGTATCATTCTATAATTATATTGCCAATGTTTTCCTTCAAGTATTGGTATTTAGCCATATTTAGAAAGTAGCATAATTTTAAGTAAATGTAAACCTTGAAACGGTGGATTAATTCTCCTGTGCCTCACCCTGGTGTGTTGAGAGAGGAGTGCTGAAGAGCAGTCACATTACTGGAATGGATTTTGATGCATATGGATGTAGTTGTTACAAGATACATTGTTGTATAACACATGTTTTGCTTTGGTTTGTAACTTGCTTTGAATGAGGAGCTTACTCTTGTGTGTTCCTTGAATAAAAACTTTCCCAGCATGATATTAGTTAACTCCTTAAAATTCATATTTGTGAAGTAAAATGTTTCTATAAAGATGTGGAATATTTGAACAGGGCATATTAGGTTGTATCCATTTCACAGCCTGGCTCTTGGATGTGTATATATACAAAATCTGTGTGTGGATTCTCATGGAGTTATTGGTGCTAATTGAGAACCATGTTTTGTCAACATAGTTGTGGCATGCACTTATTAAAGATTGAAAGTTGTGGAAACGAGTGGAATGCTTTCCATGCATCACAGATGATTTGAAAGTTGTAAAAATTCATAAAAGTCACTTTTCTTACAAAGATGTTGAGGGTTTTTAGAAATTAACTACAAGATAGATAAAAGTGTATCTTTTGTGGGTTTTTTTAAATGAAGCATTTTTAATTAACATGAGCCCAAAAATTGTTAAAATGGTAGGAGAACTTAGTTGACCAGCAGTTTTTCCAAAGGATTTGGAGATAAGCATTAAACCTCATAGACGGAGGGGAGAAAATGTTCGCCCTGTCTCCTTATATCTTATATCCTTATATACATATATAATGTAGGGCAGAGTTAGTCTTTACATGGGCAGTCCATGTTATAGCATATTTGTCAAGTTTTTATGTGTGAATAAGGCTTAATTGTACTTTTATTAGGCTTCAGAAGTAGTATCTTGCAGAACCCCAGTTTGGTGAGAAATTATGCTTTTGTGGTCTTAGGCCACCTCACATTCATCGATGTATAATTCTGGCCTGTTTATTCAGCTTGCAGGCCATGATGCCTGACTGAAGTGTTTGCCTTTTTTCTCTCAGTTTTGTTTTTGGTTCATGATAGCTGAGGCATTTCATCTCTTCCATTCATATTTTTGTTCCCAAAAGCATGGGTAGTCTTGCATATGTCTGCCTCTCTTGCCAGTATACTGAATTATGAAGCACACAGGAGAGGGAAAGGTCTGAGCAGAACAGACGCACAACAAGGTCGTGATGTTGCTCTGCTAGCCAGTAATTCCTCTGGGAAACTTGAGAACTCCTTGGTGCTTCAAAGGCTGTGGCAACCTGATAGTAGGGTACACAGAATACCTGGGCTTGGGTAATATTGGGGGTTAAGGGCAGAGATCAAAAAGGCCTGATGCCAACATGGAGTTTGGTCATTATGACAAAGATTGCCACCACAGGACTACAGACCTTGCTGAAGAGTTTCTTTCCAGTTCTGTATTATTTAGATAGAAAAGAGCAGTTCATCAGACCTTCTGCAATGGATTTATTTGATGTGTGTTCCTGTACTTCAGCATTGAGTATCATTCCTGAAATTGCAGCTTGTGGTTTCAAATAGTAATGACTTACTAAGTTGACACCTTTTTATAAAAAAATCACATCGATTTTATGTGTTTTTTTAAATTTAAAAGCATCATAGCAATATTTATGAAGGTGTGTATTATTGATAAATTTTGCAACAATGTTTCAAAGTTTTGATTTTTGTTTATTTTGCTGTGACATTACATTTATAGGTGAGATCAGAAGAGAAATGTTAGAAGATGTACAAAATAAATTAATGAACCTTATGAATAGCACAGAAGGAAAAGTGGACAAGTAAGTCTTTAATGAAAGATTTGGTCTAAGTTTTTGGGTTCTATTCCTCTTAATGTACAGATGTGGCACTCACAGTTGCAAGAGTAGTGCAGGACTGTACTTCTGTATGTTGTCTTGTAATTACACTTTTATTATTTAGACATTTTTCAATTGCTTGGTGTTTGTAAATAGTTATTTTGATTTGTAAAATCAATAGATATGTGACTTTGGATTACTGATGTGTTTCTTAAGTAGAAGTGCACTTCTGTAGCATGAACTCTGGAAATGGAGATAAGGGTTCTTAATGAACGTATTTTATAATGTTCAAGGTGTGAACAGCAAGCCCTTTCACATATCTGCATCACCTGGATGTCCATGTAAATCTCTTCCTTGGTCCTTTTTTTTCTTCTCTACCCAACAGAACTGAAACAGGGATAGGCAAATGGGCTCCTCTGTCCCCTTCCTTACATCTTGGTTTGGGACTACACAGAGCTATCTGTTTTAATGCTTTCCTGAATCAAGGTCTTAGAACAAGCATTTTCCCCGACTGTAGTATGTACATCCAAATTTGCTCATGTACCATTCAGTTTCACCTTACTGTGTACAATATTGCTAATACTGTCCAAATTCACATTTACTGTGTAAGAAATGTAGTAACTTCTAGAAAGAGGAAATTGGTAAGGTACCTCTTAGTTATTTGTGTTTGATGTGTTTATTTGAATTACTGTAAATTAGGCAAGAGTATGAGGAATAAGTGCATCAATATTATGGTATCAGCTGTTCCACAATAGCAGCTTGTATAAGTAGCTTCTTTTGTTCTGCAGACTGTTAATGAGGAATCTCTTTATTGGACATTTTCATACTCCAAAAAATAAACGTCCTGAAGTGTTAAGGTTAATGGGAAGTATCTTGGGACTGAGAAAGGAGGAACTTGATCAGGTAATACTTAGCAGAAAACTAGGCCTTTTTTCTTTTTTTTTCTTTCTTTCCTTTGTCTTTTTTTCTTTTCTTTTTTTCTCTTTTTTTTTCTTTTTCCTTTTCTTTTTTTTTTTAGTATCCTTACCTGAAAATAGAATGACTTGCTGCCGAACTAAATGTGACTGTCCCTGCACATCTTGTGGGGAAAGTGTGATTTTTCTTCTTTCATCTCAGTTTTTTTTATGTGGGATATGCTGATCTAAATCTTTCGATAACGTTGTTTTAATAGAGTAGATTTCCTTTTGCTGAGGAATGCTAATGCAGAAAGGAAGGGATTTAACTTTTTGCTGTTGTGTGTAGTAGCTGTAATATATCGGTTACAGAAAAGTAAGCCTGTTATATATGTACCAGTAGTTATTGTGAAAAATGTGAGGCTTTTATTTTTAAATAAATAGCCAGGTTTTTAGACTGCCAGTCTTTGGGAGGTGGAGAATGTGGTTTTGACAATAATAAAAATTTTTATTTATCTCTAAGAGTGCCACATTGTTATAGTGCAGGTCATTGTATTTATTCACTTTCTTTTATCTGCTGCTTTATTTTTTTTTGTTTCCTAACTTTGTTTTCTTTGAATGCTTCTCTAGTTATTATCTGAAGAGCAAAGAGGAGTTACGAGATGGGTGACTGGCTGGCTTGGTGGAGGAGCTGGGTCAAAGAGTGTTCCTAGCACACCTCTGAGACCAACTCATCAGAATATTTTTAATAGTGTAAGAATTAATCATTCATTCTCTTTGTTTGAGTGGAAAAATGGGGAAGTTGCATATTAATGCTCATGTTTGGTTGATCAGTATATTGAGCTTCATTTACTGATGCTGCTGTATCTTGGGTTAATGGTTTTGTGCAACCCCTTTAGCAAAAGGTTTTTTCCTGCACTAAGGAAATATGTAGACACTGAAAATTATGCAGTGCTAAGTCTTGGGCTAATACAGAAGACAATTACTGTTCCACTACTTCCTGGCATCACCCTTCCTACAGTATGGACTTCATCTTGCAAACTCTGAGTGCTGGAAGTTAAATATATGTGAGAGTTTGGAATTCCACAATACTCAACAGTATAGAAGACCATGACATTGTATTTTGATGACTGTTCCCATATGTCCTTTACATTTAAATTGAAAAGCTTTTTCAGCTGCTGCAGCTAGTGCCTCTTGTATACAACATATAAAACTGATGTTTTAAGTTTTCAAATGTTATAAAGCAACAGATCTGATAGCAGGATCCATGGGAGCAGTTTATCTATGGAACTTCCCATTTAGCAGGCCAGTAAATAATGTACTCAAGGACCAGGTACTGAGGGATTGGGGGTTTTGGATTGACTTTGTTTTTTTGCTCAGTTGAGCTAGAAATGTTGAGAATGGATTCCTGTAAGTCATCTTGAATTGTAGGGATTCGTTTTTTCCCCCTAAAATAGTGCAGGCACATAGGCCACTAAAGGACTGTGGTCTGACTACCTATCGATGTAAAAGAGAAAAATTAGTGGTTTTGTGTGAATAGTATGGGCTTTACCAAGGCAAATTTTATCTTGTGATGCTACCAACACCTTAATCATCCCATGCTTCCTTTATTTAAGATTCTTTGTGAAATAAAGCATAACATGGGCTGTAGGAGAAAAGGTTGGGGTTTATGTGTTTCTGGAGGAGAAATTGGTTGAGCAAAAGACAAAGGAAATACTGTGATGTCAGTAGTAGCATGGAATTCTTGAAATAACTGGCTTAAATCAATATTGGAACCATAGTAGAAGTATGTGTGTTATCTTTAGAGTTCATCAATTTTACATAAATGCTTCTTAGTGGGACAACAAAGAGCATATTTTGAAAATAAATTTCATTGTCACTCGCTGAGGACTGCTTAGTACTAAGTACAAGTACAAAATTGATTGCAGGCTGTTGACAGCTTTTTGTTTTATGTATATATATCTTCTTGGCTTAGAGCTTTTCACCAGAGCATCAGTGAAATATAATAACTAGTAGCTTCTTATAGTCTTTTTCAGAACTATTCGTGAAATTCCTTGAAACTGAATCTTGCCCAAACCTTCCCCCACCCAAGCTCTCTGTTCATCACATGAAACCATTAGGAGCAGCAGGAACTGGTAAAACTAGCAGTACTCCACTCAACAGTCAAATGCAAGGTAACATTTGAATCTTTACACAGAAGATAAATAACTTAAGGGTAGAGTTTTCAAGAGGATTTTAATGATTCTGTGCTTCCTCACTTGTGAATTATGAATTTGATTTCTTCTCCCTCAACCATTTCCTACTTTCTCTTATTTTTTTTTCAATTCTTCTCCTATCTCTCCTTCCCACTGCACCTATACCTCACTTTCTAAACTCTGAATACAGAAGATTAGAGGGACCAAATTCCCTTTGATATGGAAAAGATTTAACAGCACTTGTTAGAGCCAAACAGATGCTGTGCAGACAGCTTCATATGGTGTAGCAGTGAACCCAGTCGTGATTTTGAGCATCCCTGTTGATCTGCTTATGTTGAAGTGAGTGAAGAATGCAACTAATAAAACTTTGCAGTGTCTCTCTGGCGTGTAGAACCTGGTTGCGCAGAGAGGATCAAAATAAAATCAGTTAAGTGTATGGCCTGGTGTGAAATCTCTGTAAGCTGTGAAAGAGTGTTTGATTTTTCTATGGCAGAGAATAGTTAGGCTAATATAGTGCATGTTAAATTAATGTACTTTTGTCTTCAGTGATTTAAGATTCAAATCTTCAGTTTAACTGGTCCAGTTTGTTCTTAATTTTTGTACATGTGTTTAAGACTTCACCTTAATATAGGCCTACTGATTTGCAGAAGCTTGTTTTGTTTGAAACTAAGCCGTAAACTCAAAAGAAAATAAAACCAAAAAACCTCAAACACCAAACCCCTACATATTATATACATGTACAGAGAGAGATGCTGAAATACTCTCAATTCACCTAAAGTAGCTGGATGTTACAAAGTGCTGTTTATTTGTGGGTGTCTTCTTGTGGCTGACTGTGGGGAAGCTGTGCCATGTGTTGGGAAACCTTCCTGTGCTCTGCATTGCAGTGCATGTGCCAGGGCGCTTACACCTCTGCACAGTGCTGGGGTCAGCGTGACAGACACTTCGTCTGGCATGGCAAAGGTGAACTGCAGAGGCTGTTCATGTTGCTTGTCAGATGTGCACACTTTTTTGGCTAGCTTGAGCTGTTAGAGAATTTTGGTGGTGGACTTGGCAGGGCTGGGTTAACAGTTGGACTTGATTTTAAGAGTCTTTTCCAACCTAAACAATTCTATGGTTCTATGAGAGAAGTCAGAGACAATAAAAGTATTTGAGGGTGTCTACAGACCATGGCAAGGAGATTTTCAAGGACTTACATGTTGCAGAAGTGATAGGCAATTTTAGAACATCTCTCTGAACAAATGCTGAAAAATTGGATATATTTAGGAATGCTTTTTAACTAAGAGTTTTCATTGTTGGTTTAGGGGTTTTTTGGGTGTTTTTTGTATTCCAGATTCTGCAGTCTCGGGAATGGGTAGAAGACCAGATGCAAATCCTTTTTTAGCACCTCGATCTGCGGCAGTGCCTCTCATAACACCAGCTAGTAGTTCTGGACATCTGCTTATGAAACCTATTTCTGATGGATTGCCTACTTTTACACCACTGCCAGTGTCCCCTGATGCCAGTGCTGGTGCTGTATTAAAAGACCTCCTAAAACAATAGATGATCTTGTATCAGTATGATGATGGTAGCACTTTAAGGAAAATGAGAACACTATGTTGTATATAATTTACCACAATGAGGCCTTCTGTAAAAAAGTCATGTATTTGATTGCAATTGTACTTTGCTTTTCTTGTACTTACAAACTTATCAGTGCTTCAGAAATTCTAATGGTGGAATGAATAATTGCCTTCTGTGTAGCAGGCATTCATTTTGGGTGTGGGTTAAATATTTAACTGAGAAAAATGTCTATCTTATTGCTAGATTGTCACAAGACAAATTAAAGGATTTTTAAACCTTTGGTATACTGGGTTGTTTCAGATATGCATAGACAGCATTAACTCTTTGGTGTTGAGATCCATTTTTCCATTAAACTGATCTGCCATCTACCTTCAAGAACCAGAACTAAAAAAAATACATAAAACACCCAATTAATGGTGTTTATTTAATGTACTTTTGGACATGTATCTCTTATTTACAAATTTGATTCCATTTGGGGGCAATTTGAGGCACAGTGATCTCTTTGCACAATGATTTGATATACCCCCCAGACTAACAGCTGTTTTCAGCAGTCAAACTAATCAGCACCAAGGAGTTAAGTGTGGAAGTAAGGCTACAGATATCCATGTGAAGAGTGGGTAATTTAGTATATTATACATTTGCACATATAAAGACACTGTGCTCTAATGGTCCAAGGTGTATATTTGACAGACTTTTTATCTTGCAACATTTTGTAGATCCAAATATAGACTTAAAGCTTGAACACATGTAGAATTAAAAGGGAGGAAGGCGCTTGCTTATCTGAAATGTGTAAATAGGTATTTGTAAAACCAAGGCCAAAGTCAATTATTCTGTAAATTTTGCTGTGATAACTTGTACACTTTGTTTGGCAGGTAAAGAATGAAGTTGCATACTAAAGAGTAAGAGTCATCCTCATAGTGAATCTGAAGATAAAACATCTTCAGTTTAAAATGTGTAATTTCTAAATCTTTTTATATGCCTCTCCTTGTTAAGTCAGTGTTAAGATAACTGTTGTGCAAGTTCTATATTAGAACTGTCAACCTTCTTCATTTTCATTAAGGTCCTGGATGAAAGTGTTGTAAGAGTTATATTTAAATAAAATAAATTACTGAAACTTGTACAGAATCAACTAAAATAATGCAAGAAATCTTTGCATTTATTTATATAGAGGTCAAATAGTGAATTTCTTTTGTTGCCTTGAAACTTAGCAAAGGTTTTTTTTTATTGATGTACTTACCTTAAGAGCTGTTCGAAACACTTTTCTCCAGTATATTAATGTTTCATGGAAGACTTAGCAAATTTGTAACTGGATTGACCTACTGTATTGGATTTTGATTTTAAATTTTTTACCCCATTATGGACAGTTTGGCAGTTTGATTTCTGAAAAGATAGCAGCCACATATTTACCAAAGTAAATTCTGTGTTATGTAATAAACGTAATGAGAATCTCAAATTACTTCAGCTGAGAATATTGCAGTTAGGTACTTCAAATGTACATCTTCATTTAAACTGGACTGGAACAGCTACCTCTTTTCTACAGCAATTATAAAGAAAAGTGAAATCAGATGGCTTGTGTGCCATCTCTCTTGGTCTTCTAGTCATGTCTGTTTAATGATATATAGCTGCTTCACAATAAAATTGCCTTTTGGTGAGCCAAAGCAGAAGGAAATGTTTAGTTTTTAAAAATTATGTGACTTACATGTTGTAAATTACAAATGGAGTCATGCTGCTCACTGTTCTCTGAAGATACTAACTGAGCAGTTCTTAACTTTTTTTTAATGCATTTTTTTCTTCTTTAACTGCAGAGAACTTAATATGTACACATTTCTCTTTCAGGAAGCTTTCTAAATGCCAATAAAGAAAACATAGTAAGACCATTTATTTCTGGATGCTGTAAATCACTTCCATGTATACAGTAAGCTATGAGTTTGAAGAGGGAAATCTAATACCTAGCAAAGGTACTGAAGAACTTCAGAGTTCCTCATTAAGCTCCTTGAGGGGGAAGAAAATCTACAGCAGAGATACAAAAGGCTGCAGTCCTTAAGGTGCAGGAGGTGAGCTCTGTTGAACTGTGGAGAAAATCCTCATGGCTTAGAGGTTTCTATTCTAAGGCTCCTTCCGCAGGTACATTGGTGGGGTTTGATGCTTTGTTAGAAATCAGCTTGGCTCTGTGTTCCAGGCAGTACTTTTGTGCAGAAAAGTGTAGAACAACTTCATTACTTTGTTTCTTTGTTCCTTCTTTGAATGTTTCACAGACCATTGCAAACATTCAAGCTTTGTTTTCATTGAACGATTAGTAGATATATTTTTTCCTCTAATTTTTCTTCTCTGTTTACTTTGTTCTTGATAACTGTTCCATATATAGTTGCCTTCCCAGTTTCCCACATGTACATATGTGACTCATATAGTCTGTCCTGTTAATTGTGTGGGTCTTTCACACAGCAGCATGAGGAAAAAAATCTCTGGAATTTATGAACAAGGTGCAGCAGTTGAAATTTGTCATTCTTTCATTTTAACGTTAATTGTTTTCTGTGGCTTTTGCAAGGAAAAAAAGGTGTCTGGTACTCCTAATTTTGATCTAACAAGCTGTCAGTTATCTTTAGTGGTAAGGTAACAGAATTCTAGTAACAGATTTATTTTGCGAACTTGATATAAGGGGGGAAAATGAAAGTTAGGGTTTTCCATTCTTCTCTTTAGACTTTCTCATTTTTTTGCTGTTCTTTGCTTATCCTGCATTCCATGCAAAGAGGAGGAGGTAACTGGTTGATATTTGTAAAGGAATGCATGGTGTGGGGTTTGGAAGTTTATGGGGGTTTTTGAGGGGGGAATGTTGGGGGTTTTTTGTTTTGTTTTATTTTTTACTTAAACTTTCCTGCATCACACCAGGTAGTGACAGCAACATAATTTCACACATTATAGTGACCAGTGTAGAAAAACTTTTTTTTTTTTTTTTACCAAATGCCAGTCCCCTGCATTTTATTGTTGTTTCTTTTCATCATTCTTGACCATTTTGCATAAGTAGTTACCAATAAGGCAGGTGATCTGGACTATGTGTAGGAGTGGCTGATGGCTAAAGCAGAAGAGACAGAATGGAAGATGCTTGCCTTGTAAGTATTTCCACATTGTCACATACCTCATGAAAGCTTTGCAGTTAATTAAAGTCTTCTTATTGCTTGTGTTGATACTGATATACTGCTGGGTTTTTGATATTTTCATAAAATCATGAAATGGCCTGGTTTGGAAGGGACCATCAAGATCATCCAGTTCCAACTCCCCTGCCATAGACGGGGACACTTCCTTCCACTAGACCAGGCTGTTCAAAGCCCCGTCCAGCCTGTCCTTGAACACTTTGGCAGATGGGCATCCACAGCTTCTCTGGGCAACCTCTTCCAGTGTCTCACTACCCTCACAGTCAAGAATTTCTTTTTAATATCTAATCAAACCCTACCCTCTTTCAATCTATAGTATGTGGGAAAAGTGAAAAAAAATTACAATATTTAAGTTATGGTCAACTATTATTGGAGGGTTTTGCCAGTTATTGATAGAAGAGAGTTTAGAAGCCCTGTGACATGTGGCATTGCAACAAGCACTGACAGACTACAGACCAATGGTATCAGGGAAACAAATTACTTACACCCATTTTTTGTGTTTGTTAACAAAAGTGAGTGAGCTGACCCTTGTACCAACAACCTGGAATGTTCTATCTCCCTTAGTGTAAAGGACTCTAACTCTTCAGAGAGCTGCCTGGATACTGTTTGAATATCAGCCAGTATCACAAAAGTAAAGAGGATCTTGGCAGTACTGTGTGGTTAACTCCACGGTTTTCATTTTTGACATCTGATGCTGCCTGCATTTCCCCGCAGTGAATTTCCAGATGGTCATGGAAGGTTGATTGAATTGCAGCATGATCAGATATGGGAGTACAGACCAAGGGGGTTTTATAGATTTGAGGCAGCTAGGAACTTAATTTCAGGTCACTTAAGAAATAGTAGCTATTAGCCAGCGCTATTGTACAGCCACTTAGTATCTAATGTTTGTTGATGGACTAGTCCAAGGGGTTATGAAAAAGAAGTGTGTAACACGCTCCAAGTGGTGCATATTTTGTCGTTTGGCAGCTTTCTGCCAAGGCTCTCCTGCAAGGTGAGCCAAGTCAGATGGTTGACTGTGAGCTAGTGAAAACTGACCAGTGGGATCTCCTGACTCCCTAGAATTGTTAAAACACAACCCTCTGAGAACAGAAAGCCCAAGAGTGATAGTGCTTCAAATCTAACTTTTCGTAAATTAGGGCGTAGGGAGCTAAGGATATTCTAAGGTTTTGAAAATTATTTTGACCTTTTCAAGGCTGCAGAGAAAGACAGAAGCCTACATTAAGTTTGGCAGAGGCAGCTGGGTTTTTAGAACTAAATAAAGCTATGCTCATTTGTACAACTTAGGTAGCCTGAATACATGAGTTTCCTGAACAGTGAGTGTAGTATTGCCAACAAAAATATATTTAGCCTAAGCAACAAAGTGGCAACTGGATGTAAATAGAGCAACAGTAAGAGGTAGTAGCAGTTTTGAGTAAATCAGGGATAAGAGTTTGGATAAGAATATTAGTTCCTAAATGGGAACAAGTATAAGAGATGTAACCTGCAAACGTTGTTTCAGAATCCACTAGGTTGGAAAAGACTTCTGAGATCATTGAGTCCAAGCTTTGACCAAACATACCGTGTCAATTAGACCATGGCACAGAGTGTCATTGCTTGGCAACCCTTTCTGTGATGAAATTCCTCCTGATGTTCAACCTGAACCTTCCCTGGGGCAGCTTGAGGCTGCTGTCCTCTCATCTGGTTGCCTGGAAGAACAGACCAACTCCCACCTGGCTACAACCTCCTTTCAGGTAGTTGTAGAGAGGGATAAGGTCACTTTCTCAGGAGAACAGGAATCATGAGAGTGATTCCAGACACTATTTGGGTGCAGGTGGCCAAGAAGCTGCATAGAGAAAGGGAAGTAAGGGATTCAGGTTTCAGCTAGTCATGGGGAAAGCCAACCACAGACTGTAAAATTAACCTTTATGTAAAACCCTTTCCTTATCTCCTGCAGTACTTTTCTTTATTGTTATAAGGTATTAAAGTACTTGAGTGATGCTTTTGTTTGTAATAAAAGGGAATTTTCAGAACTCCAAGCAAATTACCGAGTTGATTCTGGTTCACCTATGTGTTTTGGTTTACACGCTGTACCATGGATACAACACTAAACTGTAGCAGGAGTAAAACTATAGTAAAGAAAGTGGTTTGAATGGTAGACTGGAGTATTGAAAAATAGTAATCAAAACTGAAACTTTTTCTGGAAATAGATTTGGAAAATATTTAGACTGCACTTTGCTCTATGCTTAAGTAGTGGGTGCCAATAAAAATGAAGGCAAACAGAACACTGCCTTATTTTTGACAATAGGAGCAGTAACAGATGTATTTAACAGTTTTCAGCTATCTTAGAGAAGGCTTATTATGAAACTACAAAAATTTGAGGAGTACAGGATTCTGAAGAAAATGAATGAGTCATAACTAGGCTTGCCAGATCTGTCTGGGCCCAAGTGCAGACTGAATAGCACATTGTCTGCAGAGTGCTCTGGATGAAGGACCTGCAGAGTGCCGCTGCAGGCAGAGCGGTTGCAGGTGGTGCTTCTGTCCTTACTGGACTCTGAACAGAACAGCAACTATGCTGTGCTTCCCAGAACCTGCCAAGTAGGCAGGGCTGGAGATTCAGGGAACCTGCTGCACTCTGGCTCTGATGTTCTCCTGAACTGGATCAGTGGTTCCAACTGCCTTGTACAGGTACTTAAATAGCCTGATGCTTTGCTGGCAACCTGAAGCCTGCACTGCCCTGGCCAAATAGGACTAGGCAATCTAGTTCATGAAAGGAAAGATTTTCACTAGAAACTCACATGAAGTTGGCCAGAGCCAGTTTCAATTGCACAGAGCTAGAGTAAATGCAAAAATAAACCTCTATACCATGGAGCAGAGCAATTTTTCTGAGATATGTAGTTCTTAAGGATAGTCTCCAAGAAAATCTATGCCTAAAATATCACAGAATCGTTAAGGTTGGAAAAGACCCTTAAGACCATCGAGTCCAACCTTTGATGGATTATCACCACATCAACTGGACCATGGCACTAAGTGACACATCCAGTCATTTCTTGAACATCTCCAGGGATGGTGACTCCACCATCTCCCTGGGCAGTCCATCCCAATGCTTAACAGCTTTTTCCATGATTAAATTCTTCCTGAATTTCACTAGGTCTCCTGTGCTGTGCTACTGAGTTCCAGATATTTTGGATTTACTGTTCTCTGTTTTATTAACCATTATATATAAACCTATGAAATACAGGTTTGTATTTGGTACGTTCTCTTCTTCTAGCACCAAGGCAATTTTGTGAGAGATTGCACTTCAGATAAAGTTCAGATTCAGCTGTTGCAAATGGTCCTATTTAATTCAATTAACAACACCTAATTTCTAAATGTCAAGTGAGTTCTGATGAATGGTTTTTCTTCTTTTTATTGTTTTTTTTTCTACAGCCTCTCCTGCTGCCATTTCAATTTAGACATATCCTCCCAAACAGGGCTTTTTTGTTTGTTTGTTTTTACTTTCTATTTTTCCCCCCACTATGGTAATGTCTTGAAGTTTCTCTAGCAAATGCAGCTGAAGAAGAAACACTTCACCTTCTACAGTGATTTTTATCTTTTCTAAGCACTATTTTTATACCTTGTTCATCTGTTGACTTTGCAGACTGTTTGGCAGTTTTCCTGCTCTTGATGTGTCTGAAAAAGAATTTATTATTAGCTTTTATGCTTCTTATGATTTGTTTCTCAAACCTTCTTGGCCTGACTTTCTGTTTTTCACATTTAACCTGTCAGAGTTTTTGTTCTTTTCTGTTTTCTTTATCTGGCACAACTTCAGCTTCTTGAATTTTGTTATGGAACTGTGGACAAAATGGGGACTGATTGATTTATCAGGCTCTGGCTATGGATTCTCTTCACAGTACAAGTGCCTCTGTTGGAAGAAGGGTCCAGTTCCACTAACTTTTCACATGGCTGCTTGAGGTTCTGGTAGCCCACAGTTCCTGAACGGATGGGAGCCCTGGGCATGGCCAGGCTGCTTCTGAATGGGGAGCTCCTGGTACTGCTCAGCTCCTTCGGCAGTGGCAACCAGAGCAACTCAAAGCAAAGGCCAGCAGATTAAAAAAAGAAAAAACAACAAAACGAAAACACTCTGTGTTAGAAACTGCTTCCTGTTGCAAGACTTTGTAAGCTCTACAGCACATACAGCACAACTTGGAAATGGGAGTACATCCCTGCTCAGTGGAATTTCTATGTTTAGCATGCTAAATTGCTGCATTACAGCAGCACTTCTTGCTGCAACACAGTGAATAATGAGTCTGAAAACAGACAATGCACATCGTGTTTATCACCCAGTTTCATAGCCAGTTCTTATGAACAGCATGGTTAGGTCACAAATGTAAACAGGTAATTTGGGAAATTGTGTAATCCCTGCTGTGGGAATAAGTAAATTAAGTGTAGTAGTTCTTAAATCGAAGAAAAGTTTATAAATGTCTTCTGGGGTTAGGAAAGCAGTTGAGAAAGTACAGAACAGTCAAAATTATTTCTCTCCTTATAGGGAAACTTTCTGCCACTCCTATATTTGACTAACATATAAGATCCTTAAGATAAGGAAAAGACCCAAAAATGTGCCAAGCGTCTTATTGGAAAGAGAAACCAGAAGTCTTTGCTTATATTGTATTCATTCACCTATGAGAGTGAAACATGTTTAAAAAGGGAATGTTTTCCACCACTTGGAAGAAGAGAAGCTCTGGAAGAGAGGGTTGATGTCAAATATTTTCTACTCTGGATTCACCACCAGGGTTCTGGCAGGTGCCCTTACAAAAATAGTGCACATACTTGCGAACATTCAAACACCCCTCTTGAGAGATGGCATTTCCACAGACTTATTTGGGTTTATTCAGAACCTGAAATGTTTTAATGGAAAACACAGAACATGCTCAATGCTACGGTGGCTGATCTTTTGCTCTGGATAAAAACAAAGTGAATTGCCAAAGCAGAATAAAAAGGGGAAAGGATGCTCAACTACAGCTGAAGGAAAAAAAAAAAGAAAAATCAACCCAAAATCAGACCAACCCCGAACAAAAAACCCACCTGAAATATAAGTTCCGTGTAGTGGAATTAAAGTACCTGGGAGCTGAGGAAGCACAGGTGACGCTGATGTTTTACTGGCACTGATGCCCAGCAGCCAGGCATAGCTGCCAGGTTAAGCAGTAAAGGTGAACCAGTGTCTCCAGTCAGCTGCTCTAAGGTGCCGCCCTGTCCTCCTGTGCCAGATGTGCCCAGTGTGGTGCTCGCCTTAGTAAAGGGCTTGGGAAACTGCAAAAGACACAGCAGTCTTGAGGCATTTTAGCATAAAATAAATCAGTCCTGAATATTTCTAAGGGAGGTTTTAGTACATACTTCTAACTGTCTGGTCGTAATTGGAGCCCAATGGTTTATGTATCCCAGGCACTTGTGACGACTGAATGTTGGCTTGCTCCAACAGTGAAACAGACTTTAGTCTTGCTCCAGAAGTATTATGAGTTTTAGGTCTTTATTTATGGAAGGTCATTATTAGCTGAAATGGGCCATAAAGAATTTATACTTGCTATTAAAAGGGGCTGGTAAACATTTTGTCACAAGATTAAAGAGCATTGTTTTCAACCACAGTGTCTAGACCATTTGACAAAAATGCAGAGAAAGCTACTCCCAATTTATGTACATGTCAATCTTATAAAATAAACAAAAACAAACTAAAATATCTGTCTAGTTTCAGGCGAAATGTGAACAGCAGTTACCAGAGCTAGGCTGAGATTCAACAGAAAAACAAGTAAAATATGAAGAGTGGGCTGGGGCACCTTGTTCTTTGATACTCAGAGCAACCAAGGGGGAGATAGGACTTCCCAAGTACATCTTTTGTCTTCAGATACAGGATGATGTTCCATACACTTTTTACAGGAAAATATTTTAAAAGTATAAATGTCAGTCATCTAAGGATTGAAAACTCAAGAAGAATGTTGCAGGCTGTTGCAAACTACTACTAATAATAATTACTCTCTGCTGCAAGTTGTCACATACACCAAAAATGCTGTGAAAGGCTCCGTATTTTTCCTGAGAAAGTTACAGTAATCATTTAGTTTGCTTGTTTACCTTACTTTTATTGGGTTAAAAAAAATCCTGAACAATAGTGGAGAATTCTTCCAAGAATATTACTCTTTTTTGCCTCAGGCATCTTCCTAGACTGTCCTAGAAAATACTACAGCTAAACAGATGATCATGAACATTAAACCTGATCTCACCAAAGGGAATATTCCTGAAATAGTTCTATCTTACAGTAGATGCAGTTCACTGGGCTGTTTTAAACTGTTTGGGTTTTGGTATGTACCTGCTAGATCCTAGTAGTCCTCATCTAAAGGGACAATTAACATGTTTTCAAAGCAATAAAGTGGAGTCAGATACTAGTCCACGTTTAGAGTTGTTGCATTTCAGAATGGGTCCAGTGGTGCCTGGGCTTTCTACTGGTAATTTCTATCTTAAAAGAAGTTGGCTGTTAGAAACTGGTATCAGAGTGATGACAGACCTGTAAGGAGAGTAACAGCTATGAGGTGGTGCGGTTTAACCCCAGCTGAAACCAGGACAAAGATGTAGAGTTAGAGTAAACTGAGGACTTTAAGTGTTTATTCCATGTGGTTGGGCCCTGTGAGACCACCTGGTACAACAGTGCAGTGGGGCTCAGCACGCTGCTCTTTAGAAGCAATGGTAGCAGCAGCATGCTCTGCCCAAAGGAACACGTGCCTCCCACAGACAGGTGACATCCCTGTACAGGAGGAAGGAAGGGGGGCTGCACTGGCTCTGTTTTCATGGGTATCTCATGCAGGTGGTAACTGTACCACGTTGAGGCAGCTGAGCCCCAAGAGAGGGCAGCACAACAGGAACTGTTACATTTTTTCCTTCCAAAAAATCGTATCGTGAGCTGCAGATCAGCACAACGCAACATCTCAGGGACCCTACATTCCCAGTACATTTTAGTTAGCACTACTGATGTCTTTACAAGTATGTACTATGTTAATTTCCACTGTTAATTCTAGCCTGTGTTATGTTTGGCTAGGAAAGGTAAAGGTATGTAGGGCTGTGCTTTTGAGCTTCTGGCCTGAGCCATCTGGAACAGGTTATTGCATCATTCATGTTATGAGTTGGCAATTATAATTCAGACAGTGAATGAAGCAGACCTCAGCTAATCTAAGGTAGTCTTTGAAAAATTATAGGGAACCCTCCCCAAACACCAGGAGTTTGCAAGTGCGATTCTTTCCTAGGAGGTGGAAGAAATGAGCCCTACTCCTTCTCAGGCAGAATTAGGGTTTGAGACCATGTTTTCCGTGTGCTTTGTGCTATTCATGTGGCAGTAGGGTGAGATGTGTGTATGTCAAATCACTGCCTGTCGTGTTATATCAACATGTGACAGTATCAAAAGCTTGCTTACTTGGCAGTCTCCAAGAACACTTAGATCAATCTCCACAGTCAGGCAAAAGCTCAACTTGTGAATCTTACGGAGCTTAGATGCTATCAAAACAATTGTTTCTGCAAGTGCCCAGCAGTTTTGCTCTAAAAGTTTTACCATTTTTGCTGGTAAAAACACTTGGTTCCATAAGATTTGGTAGGAGCAAAATGAATGTTTTTAGCATCTAAAGCTTGGACATGCAGGGCCTTAAAGTGTCAGTTGTTGGCAAATTCCCTTAATGAATTTAGGTCTGTGTGGCTGGGTAAAAGATGTCTATGACTTGGCATGTAGAATGACTTTGGGCTCACAGACCTACCACCACACAGACTTGTGTGGTTTGACTCTTCTCACAGTTTGAAAATATTCTTGAAGATGTTCAGAGTGGGGGAATTTTAAAAAATGACAAGAACATCCAAGAAAGGTGTTTGACAGATGTGGTTCTGGAGAAATGTAATACCAGTATGAGTTAAAAAAGGAGATAAAATGTTGTGAAACTTAGAGGATGTGGAGTTGTTTCTGCGAGGAAGATTTTCTGTTCAGGGGTGCTGAGTGTAATTAACTTCTCTTAAGTTCCCTGACCTATTTACAGCTTTTGTTTTAGCATTTAGAGTCTGTCAGATTATGTTTTCCAATGCTGAGGGCTCCTGTTCATCCAGTGCTCTGCTATATCTGCAGGAACATCCCTCAATTCATATGTGCAGCTGTCTCATCAAAGGACAGCAGAGTTAAAGTTATACAAAACAGTTTATGTGCTCCTTATGATTATATATTACACAATTTTCAAAATTCAGGTCTTAATTGGAGATATCATTTCAACCCTAGATACGCTCAAAGCAAACTTTGAGAACATAGTTATATAACAGAGCCCCATTTTATACTGGGGACAGTTCTGCACCTCCTCATGAAGACAAAGGAAATGTCAAGCTAATCTAAATGAAGCAATGGATTTTATGACATGGAGGGATATTTGAGACCATTGAAGTGAGAGCACCCACTATACATTAAGTTTAGCCACCATCCTAAGCATAAATGCTGAAGGTGTCAGCACAGGATGTTGAAAGATGCATTGAACTGTCCATTTTTATAGGGTGAACAAAAGGGGATTTATGCACCACAAAATCCTTCCTTTATGCAACCCTTCATGCCAAAGGGAGTTGTGAGAAGGCTGTGGTTGCATCTCATTGTTTTGTGACTGATGGTAGTTACAGAAAGGTACTGCAGAAATTCCACTTAGCCACAACATCAAATCCTTTTGTTTTGGAAAAAAAACAGTCACCATGCTGTAAACTAGCCCAGGTTGTGGTTTGGTACACTTTTTATACTCTGGTTTTTATCCTCTCCAGCTGTCAGATGGAGACAGGAAAAATCAAAATATTTGTACAGTATTTCTTCTTAAGGGCACCCCTTAGGTGGTGAGGTTTGGATTCACCTCCTGTCTCCGGGGCTGGAGCACCTCTGCCAGTTGGCTAATGGATCAGAACTCTGAGGCAATTATTTGGGAGCAGACTGGTGCTGCACTCGTACAGTGATTCTGGCATGCGTGCAATAATTTTGCCATGTGATTGTAGAAAAATTCAGTGGATTAGCAAGTGATGATACATCAGATGAAGCAAGCTCTTCATCCACACAGCTGGATGCACTGAGCATTTGCTTTCCTGTAAAGCTGTTTCTCATTGTTTCAGTAGATTTTCACGCTTCTAACATACAGTAAGCACTGCTACTCTTAGATCTGTTTGCTCTCCAGGTTATTGAGTGTATTGAGAAAATCTGGTGGTATGGAGCAATGAGAATACTCAGTGTTAACCATTTGCCACAATGAAAATTTTCCTGGTCTTTGCTTTCTGTCCTCTCTTGTTTTCTGACCCATGACAAAGCTCCTTCACAACATGCCCAGCAGCTTCTTTAGAAGTCCCTTGTGCGAGTTGTTGTTAGGCTTTTGGGAGCTTTACTTAAAATAAGTAAATTGGTTCTTTTAATCTGCAAATGTATAGACACAGGTTGAATCATTCTAGGTGAGTGTTTAATTTTCCATGCAGTGCAAGTGATGCAAGCAAGTCACTGAGAGACAAACTGTCAGAAATGGCCCAGAGCCTCTGGTGCTGTCGTTTTTGAAAGATGATTTGGACAATTTCAGCCAGTTAATGAGGTACAGAGCTCTTGAGCTTCCCATTGGCTCCCATACAACTTGTGGGGGCTCAGCACCCCTAAAGCAGCTCAGTCTTTGTATCTCAAGCTGGATGTCGATGCTTAGAGGCTAATTTTATTAATATCTGTTATGTCAACTGTACTTCTGTTTCTCAATCTGTTACACAGAGATGTATGATAATAATTTCAGGTTCCTTAGAAATAAAGGGTTTTCTCAAATGGGACACTCAACAGAAATTCAAAGTAGTTGTTTAATGTCTATGTTTAATTTCAGTGTTCATCTCTGGATCTACTATAATATTTGCTGCATTTGATTGCTTACCTTTCACATCCCATAAATGTTCTGCTTGACCTACTAAAGCTCTGCCTGTGGCAAAGTTGCAAAACACCTGAAAAAGTACTTTATTTCCTTCCTCTTCAGTCATAACTGGAGATCTGCAAGTTATGCTTTTCCTGAAGAAATATTTCATATCATAAACTGCTCCCTTAAGCATGGGGTCAGTTTAAAAAGGGCCAGTGTTTGCAGACAAGCCATTTGTTTTCCTGTGAATGTTTAATTTGTTTATTCCTGTTTTCAAATACTCCCCAAGCAATATAGTTCCTGTAGCTGTGATTGTCATAAATTCAAGTTATTCACCTCCCAGAGGGTCAGACCTTTCATCAGTATGCCATTGGCACAGAGAAGCGAGTGTTGCATATTCATTGTCCAGGACACCAGCTAGAGGGCCTCCAAAAAAGCCTGACTATTTTTTTGTTCTCAGAGCAAGGAAAACAATCCCTTCCCTTCTCCAGTCCCTTGATAAGGGTTTCTGTCCAATAACGGTGCTTTCTGCTCTGAGGCACATTTAACTGTGAAGTTTGCAGCAGGAGAGGCTTTCCTTCAAGCTGTTAGTGTTTTATCCTGGCAGGCTCCTCGAGGTTGTTGTGAGGAGTCTAGCCAGTTGGTGAGCTTTGTAATCTAAACCAGCTGTCCCAGGCTGAGGCCCCCATTTGCATTGTTTAACATACTTAGAAAATGAAGTGTTCATTTTTAACATTCCTCCTCCAATTGGTTTAATGCTGAATTACAGAAGAGAACTAAGCAAAACCAGGTGCTTTCTCTGTATTCTCTCCAGTGTCTGAGGAGGTACAGACGGCTCCCGATCTTCTCCATTTCTTGCCATTTCATTCTTTGGACTATAAATGACAGAAGAACTGAAGTGCTAGCAGAGGGTAATGTTTGGAAAACTTTCTAGTTATTCATCAGCACAGATTCTGTTTTTTTTCCACCTTTCCCCAACGGTTTTGGACATGCAAGGATTAAGAAGGTAAGTGGTATGCATGAAACTTCTTTACTTACTGACGGGAAACCTACTCATGGAAAATAGCTGTGGCAGGGACATGTTATGCCAATTCACTTGCTAAAGCTGTTTGCAAAGAGACGGGATCTCAGTGGTCAGAGGTGGGGAAAGACGATCTGCCTGTTATTAAAGCTGTGCTGTCTCTGACGAGTTCCTTCTTGATCTGTGCTTATACTCTGCGCATCTGCAGGAGTGCTGAACTGCAGCAACAACGATCCCACTGGCTACAGTGATTGATTGAAGTTAATTACTTACTATTGCAGAAGTCAATTACTAGTTTAAAATATTTTGCCTGCTGGGCAAGCTACTGTGACCAGCTGCATATAGTGTTGATAGGTTGTGCTGCATGGCTGTTAATAATTCTTGAGGGGATTTTAGATCTAAAGTAAAGAGCAAATTGAGATCATGAGTGCAGACAGAACACGCATGAGGCAGTAAGGTCACCCCCCCCACCAAGACGAAAGAATATATCATCTTGTAGCAGTGGAAACTAGAGACTGTCAAAAAACGTTTCAGTTTTGTCTGACTGTTTTATGGGGGATTTTGTTATCGTGCACTGTCCTGCAGCAATGTGCAGCATAGCCCAGTTGCTGGGTATGTTAGTCTTCTGCTATAACCTGTTGTATTCCCTCCCAGTGCTGTTCTTGGTGCCTGCAAAGTGAGTATGCAGTCTTTATAGCAGTGCACACTTTAAAATCTCTTCAAAAAGATTTGAGGAATCAATAAACTAAGTGCAAGCCTAAATGGATAAAATTGTAGTTTGAATGCTTTACATTGGACTCTAAGGAAAACTCTGCAGCATTTGCCTTTCCTTGCCACTCAAAAGTTGCCAACGAGCACAATCTGTCTCCAGAGCACTATGAACAACCATTTTAGGGTTTATGTTTAGTTTTCAGAGCTTGTTCCCGTCTCCTTATTTAAAACAAATTTGTTCTAATGTGTCGGTCATTGTGTGCAGTTTTGTCTGATGCGTTCATAGGTCTTGCTCAGCAGCTCAGTTTGCACTCTGGAAATCAGGGACAGCTCTAAGAGAAAGCTGGCAGCTCACATGGGTAGCAGAACTAAGGCTACCTAAAATATCCCCTGCTTCCTGTACTGGTTTTGTGGGAATGTATTGTATCCAATTGCCATTCAGAATTGCAATCCAAGATAAGCAAGGTGTGGGTCTAATGGTACTGGGAAGTTTTATATAAAGCAGCAGCAAAACACTGAAATTCACAGTACCTAGAAAAAAATAGTTTCTGACTGTGCTTTCATGGTTTTCTATCTGTTAGTAAATATTTGGAGGTGGGAGGTTAATTGACCGTAATTTTGGTGCTCCAGGTAAGGAGCTCCAAAAATAGCTGTAGGGCGCTGTTAGTGAGGGATCCTCTTCTTTCAGTTGCAGTGGAGAGAGACCCGGTAGGGACCACTAGATGTGAAAATTATATACATGAGGAAGGTTCCATTGAAGATAACAGCTTCTAGTAGCTGGTGACCTGGCACAGTGTGTCTCCTTCAAGACTGAGGGAAGAGGGACAGAATCTGGCCCCAAGAAAATGGATTCATCTCAGATAGAGCCTCCTGGGGATGAAATGCGGTTTAGCGGTTGGAGCAACTGGCTTGGATTCAGGACCTCCTGCGTGACATGTCTGCAGCCCTGCCAATGCTTCGCACTGGGAGCTTAGGCAGGGCCTTGCTCTAGTTTACCCATCTGTAAAACGTGTACAGTGTGCAAGAAAAGCTTTCATTTTTGCAAAAGAAAGCTGTCAGAGAGGGGCAAAACTGCTTTATTGAATATTGCACACTTGTTTGTTCAACAGCTGCTGCATGGGTTGTCATAAAAATTAGATTAGTCCATAGACATGTACAGTCTGGTTTCAATGGCAGCTGCATAAAACCATTGTACTACCAGAGTCACTGGGTCTGAGACCTGAATTTGGCCCAGAGTTGTGTTACTCTTCTCCAGAGGAGAATTTGCTAAATTCGTGTTAGCAAAACTGTGGAATACACTGAAGTGTCACTAGAAATTAATTTGTCCACGTGTGTTTAATTCTATGTAATGAGCCTGATATCAGAAGTTTTTCAGCCTATTTTCTATGCACATTACAGGATACTGACTGCTTTCACACTGGCTGTCTGCCTTTCAAGCCCTGGAAAAGCACAGGTGAGAGGTGCATGCAGAGATGTATGTACTGGTTTGTACTGAAGTGCTATATGGCATGAAACTTAACTGGCTAGCAGGTGGATAGGAAGCTCTGTGGTCTGGGGTTTACATGAAAAGGAAGTTGTGTGGTCTAAGGGTTTAGAGGGGAGAACTTGGAGCCAGCAGGATTCTGGAGTTGAACATGGATTGAGTTTATTGACTCATCCTTGCCAGTTCAGCAAAATATCCCTGTAGAAACCTGGACCTCACTGAAAACCTGATTCTGCCTCTAAACTGAGCACTTCTGGAACAGGAAATAAGAAAAACTATCCCATGAGACCAGAGACCGCTCAGTTCTATTGTGAGAAACATCCATACTTGGAAAATTCATTCATATGAATACACATTTTCTGTGTATAGCAGGATCATGTCTTAAGACTGTTTAATTTTGGACTGTGATCCTGAATGACTGTATCCCAGTTTTCATTTTCACTTATGCCCAAACCCATTTCTGTTCAAGAGGGTGGATGGAAGTAAAGCAGTCCAGTTCTTGAAATAGCAGAATCATTCGTTCTTTGTGTTCTTGGGCTCCAAGTAACTTCAAATCAGGAAAAACTGTTCCTAAAGGCATGTTGTTTGGATTTCTAGTTGATAGTCCAGATATATTTGGTGTCCAGAGCTGTGTTTCTAAATACCTTTGCCAAAAGTCTCTGAAATGTAGTTTTTCTTCTATTACATTGAAAATTTCCTGCACAGGGCATACTTATTGATATTTTTGTGAATATTGGATCTGCATGGGAAACGTTTTCATTCCCCTGGAGAATTTTTGAGATGTCTTTAAGGGTTTGTTTTTATCATTTAAAAAATATTGTTTCCATTATAATTTTAATAAAAGCATCTTGTAACATAAATTGATTTTCGAAGTTGCTTTGATAAAGCAATTTGAAGCTGAAATGACAGTAATGAGTTCTTTCTGAAGATACTGAAACTGGTAATTTTGACAATACTGGAATCTTTTCAAGAATAAAGTTCTAGAAAATTGTTGAAATCAGTTCTACAGTAGTTTCAGTGTTTCTGAATCATCATTTATTGTCCAAAACAAAATAATTTTGTTAAAAACTATTTCAACTTTTCCAGCTAACCTAGGTGTAGTGTATGTACCACACACAAAAAGGAGAACAAAAGGTAGAGTACATACATTCTTTAAAACATGAGGGTGTTTGAAACATGAAGTGAGGGAGAAAATACATTATTCCACTAGAACATCTTGGCTTTCCACAACATGATACCAGAACAGCTTGGAATGCCAAAATAAATGAAGGCAGAATTCCTCCATACTTGTCTGACACTTCCAGCAGTGGTTTTGTGTATTCATATGTGCAAGTGGCAGGTGCAGTCCAAACAGTGCCATGTGTTTCACTTCATGTCCTGTCCCTCATTCCTGCAATGACCCACTTCCACTGACTCACCCCTCTAACCCTTTGTGTCTCATCTACAACTTACTACTTTTCCAAACATCAACTAAGTACTTTACTCTTCCACTCATTTCTTCCATAAAGTCCAAAAATAACTGTCTTTATCATTAAGAAAAAACAAACAAGGAAGAATCTTGAACACACTCCATCCCTCTGCCCTCTGGTTGCCTCAGTGGTTCTTGTTTCATGGATATCTCTTGCTTACATTCTTTAGTACAACCTATCTACCAGAAGATCCTGTGCTTGTGTCAATTGCTTGGCCCCTTGCTAAATAGCTGAAGGCTCAGTCAAAAGCTAGGAAGAGCAGGGAATCATTTTAACAGGCTTTAAAACCATCATCACCAGGACTTTCACTGGTTTAGAAATGCTGAGGTCACTGAGGAGGTGCTGAAGACTCAAAGCTGCAGCCCTGACAATGACCAGCACCACAGAATAGGAAGGGACAAGGCTTCCAGTAACCTTGAATGCCTAGAACGTGTTGTCTGAAGATTTATCCTCTAAAAATTACAAGATTTGGTGGAAAGGAAGAACCTTACTTTTATTAAGGTTATTATGTTTCAGCTGTGGCTCCAGATCAGTCAATGTCTAACGTGTTGTGTGCTGAATGGGCTGTCTGGGGAGCTTTAGAGCCTGTGAGAGATGTAGCAAGTATCTTCAAGATGACCCCCCCCATTCTGGTAAAAACAAGACCCCAAACTAGGGGCCTGTAATTCTGTGTTAACAGCTCATAACACATTGCACAGTAGTGACCCCTGGGCAGAGGAACAGCCTGGCACTGCCACCACCTGAGAGTGCCACTCCTGAGCTAAGGGGCTGGAACATGTGCTGAGGCCTCAGCTTCATGCCTTGCTGACAGTCCTCTGGGGAAGGGACTTTATTTTGATGTCCTGTATTGTGCTGAACAATTGTACTAATCATAATAATCCAGATGAGCATTTGACTCTGCAAACCTCTCATTTCACAGTCACTGAGTGTCCTTTTTTCTCTCTCATTTTAGCAGCAATGCACTAATGGGTTTGACCTGGACCGTGCCTCTGGGCAATGCTTAGGTAGGACTTTAATTAAATCAATACAATTAAATTTGGGTTCAGAAATCCTGAATTTATTGAGTTAACATTGTGCTGCTCTTGCTATGTTTTAGTTGAAAAGTTCTTACTGTGTGACAAATATGTGTTTTTGTATACATGTATATATAAAAAATATGTGTATATATAAATGTGTGTGTGTCTTTACATAGCATTGATCTTTGACATTGTTGAGATACAGGCTGTCAGGGCTACTCAAACAACAATGATACATTTTGATAGGAGCTCAGCCTAGCTGCCAAAGGACAGGGACTGTTCAACCTCCTTCCCTTTCTCCTTCAAACTCAGGATTTATTGTCTTTGTTGCCCGTCTCCACCTGCAGGCTCAGATAAAGTCTTCCACTCTCAGCACTGAAACTCCAAGTAAACTGAGTTGAGGTAGTGTAAGGAAATCTACATTTTGCCCAGTAGCATCTTTTTATCAATGTCATTCAGCCTCCAGGGCAGCATCTTCTACATGCAATTAAGTCACTCAAACAGAAAGGGAAAAGCCTGCAGCAGATTGTTTGCCCTGACATAGCCTACTGCTCCTGTGGCCCAAGAACCAGGGGAATGCTCAGTTTGGCTAAACCAGTTTTATCTTTCTAAATTTAATTCAGCAACAATCTCAATCAAAGCAAGAAAGAGGCCTGAACTGTGTCCCCAGATCCCAGCATCCCTAACTTTTTCTGTGGGAGGGAACTTGAGACTTCCAAAGCAGGATCCAAATTTCACAGCTAGGCAGACCAAACCACCGGTTTCTGAAATCCTAATCTGCATGTTGTGGTTTGGACAGACCCTCTAGCAGGAACAGGCAGTAGCACGCTGCAGCCATGTGTAAATCAGTGTTTAAACCAAACTTCTATGGAATAGCAAAGCAGGCCTTGTCCTCTCCCTCTATCCTCTAATAGTGAAGTAAAACAAGTAGATCACAGGATGTGTTGAATATATGGGATGTTTCTTGTTTTAGTACAATCTAACTTCAAAGTGAGGCTCCACAAAGAAGGATTAGCCTTTCTGATGGAGAATATCAATTTTTTTGCAATGTTTTGCAAAAAACATGTTAACTATTTTATGATAGCTTCCATTAAGGAGCAATCACTCTTTTAACTTCTGCAATTTCATTCCAGATATTGATGAATGTCGGACTATTCCTGAGGCCTGCAGAGGAGACATGGTGTGTGTCAACCAGAACGGTGGCTATTTATGCGTCCCCCGAACAAACCCAGTGTATCGATCACCGTACCTGAGTCCTTATTCCAATGTTTATCCACCGCCCCCAGCGCCAGGCCCTGTTCCTAACTACCCTACTGTTACAAGACCTCTGATTTGCCGATTCGGTTTCCAGTTGGATGAAAACAATCAGTGTGCTGGTAAGTAGTAGAAATCTTTCTTCTATATTTTCATTTATATTAAAGCTTGCCTGACATTGCAGAAACAATTGTCCTGCAGTTGTCCTTCAGTTATTGCTGCAGTCAAGCCCAGTATTTTGAAGTATAATTTTTTTTAAGGATACGAGCTGTGTGTTTCATATCATCATTATTCAATGCAAACTAAGATATTACTCGGTCCTATTATTTAAGCAGGAAAGCCACTTTCATGAAAGAAGGAATGTTTTAATGAGATAAACAACCATCTGATGGCAGGTGATCTGTCAGTGTATCACAAGCATGCCTTTCATGCTTATGATTCTGTCCATGAGAGAGAAGGTGGCCCTTCATTTGAAGTGTTAGGTGGGGCCTGGGGAAACTTTATTCATCTCTTGGCTGTATGTGAGCTGGTCTTTGACAAAAAAAAAAAGCCTAAACCAGGGAAGCCATAAGCTTTCAACAGAGAATTTTGCCTCTCTTTAGACTAAGGAACAGCGTTTACTTCAAAACTGCTGCAGAAAAACAAAAGAGCTAAAACTGACTTGTCTTTTGGGCTTATTCTGCCATATTGTCTGAAATTTCTGGTGGGACTTGGTTGCAGATGATGCATTTTCTTTATTTCCCTACTAAGGAGACCACAAGGGCTTCACAGAAGCTTTGAAAGTCTAGAGTTAAATTCAGCTACCTTGGGGCATATTTTCTGTATTTGAATCCTTGTCCTTTCCAAGGTGGGAAAAACATATTTTCTAACCAGCACACATAGTAATACTGACTGGAAAATTTAAAAAAGAAAAGAAAAATCATGAAACCTGCGGGTGTTTTGAGGAGTTTTTAAATGCTGATAACTGAAGAGTTTGCTGTAAAAATAAGCATTTCTACTATCTGATTCTTTGAAATTTGCCTCTAGTCCTTTTCATCTTAGCAAATTCATCAACCTGTTATTTTATCTACTGATTTGTAGATTTCCAGGAGTGTTTTCATTTTGCTCACTTTGCTGTAGATGATTCAGGAAATGGGGTAGTTAGTAGAAAAGAAGTGCTGAAATCAAAGTAGAAATGAAACCTCTGAATTATACTGTCTGGTCTCCTCCATGCAAACCAGAATAATCCAAACAGGTGGATTTAGGGAAGTTTTACAGTGAACTTTCCAGCCTCCAAAGGGCACATGTGTTCCTATCCATGCTGGCAGAAATGGGAGGACTAATAGTTTTTCAGTCAGGGCTGTTCATTTCTGTCATTTTAACTTACAAATATTTGGGATTTAATTGTAAAGAAAGTTTGGTGATGAGAGACAGTAATAAGAACACATGGGAAAGGACAGGCTGCCATTTGACTACCACAGCAAGCTAGGGGCAGTTTTTGAAAGTCTACATCAGATTTTAATTTGGGCAGATGATGTGCTAAAGGAAGAAAAACAACACTAAAATAAAACAAAACCTGTCGGGTCTCTGCTGCGGTTAGATTTCATTTTTTATTTAGTGAAATTCTCTGGAGACATTCAGTGCCTTGATGCAGCATTTATTGTTGTATCTGTGTGAATTTTGTATCTGTGTGCCCTAGGATGGAAAGTGTGGTGACCAAAGGGAGTGATTCGGTGCATGTCTCCCTGTGGTGATGGTAGAAAGGCCTGATCCCCCGCTTCCAGGATTCCTGGAGCAGTTAACAGGGTTATGTGCACATCCATGCCTGAAGCCCTTGGAGGCAAGACACCAGAGAACTTTGACAGGTCCTCAGGAGCAACCAAAATTTTATCCAGGTCTTTCAAGAAAGTCTAAACCACAGGAATCATGGCATCCATAAACCAATTAAAAGCATCACTCATGTTAATGGTATTTCAGTTGGTCTGTGCTTACCTCCTTGTTCATATTCAGCATGCTCTTAGGATACAAAGGAATTCTAGGGCTAATTTTGTGGTAGAATGGTTGAAAAGACTGAACTAAAAGTTATTTTGCCCAGTAGCTGTGCCACTATGTAACTTAAAGGTTTGTTATGTTGGTGTTCAGACACCACCCTCTAGCACCTTCTTTCCAAACAAAATTAGTCACGGGTATTTCCATTAGAGATAATGAGATTTTCTGCTATTGACTGCAGGGGAACCAGAGTTATTCTTGTGCCAATGTGTCTGAGCAATCTGCAGATTTTAACAGAGTACACATTTTTGTCTGGTCAGATATGGGGTTACAGATCAGGGTCATATTTTCTACTGCTAAGACAACAAAAGTCTATACTTTCACTTCGAATTTCAGTCAAAACAGCTTATTAAATACAGGAACATTTTCTGGGAGATTGGGAGATTTGCAGCCTCAGCTTTGAAGCACTGAGGTTGTTCAAGAGACTTCCAAAGTGAAACAGGACAAAAATTTGGTCTGAAAGCTGTGTGAGTTTTAAAAAGATCTTTCTCCTTTTTTCTACCTCTTCACAAAATGCAGGGAGGCTGCAAGAAGGTTGCTCTGTCCCACTCTGGCACCTGGCCTGCCTGCCGAGGCCCCACATTCCTTGGCTCTCAAGGGAATGCGCACCCCTGGTTGTTCATAAAACATTCCCCCTCATGGGGCTGATACGTTTCAATGCAGCAGAAAAAGAAATATAATCCATTCTTCTCCCTTTCAAGCTTTTTGGCTTCATGCTTTCTGGCCTGGATGGTCATAGGCAGTCGTTGTGTCCACGATCCTTCCTATTCTGGTCACCATTTAATCTTGCCAAGATTCTTTCATCTCTGGATCTTGTCCTTTGTGAAAACAAAATGTTTCCTGGGTCAAGTGCCTCTCAAAGACACCTGTCAGTGATGGCTTTGCCCACTCCAGGGTCTTCTGTGTGCTGCAGAAGTACCTGTAGCCATTTGTGGTACCAGACAGAGAAATGTTTTAATGATAATTGCTTCTTAAGTCTTCTGTGAGTTTGATTCCTAATACATGGTAATTTTTACCCCTGGAGTTGCTGAGTGTTTTATAATTTGTATGTGTAAGTGGGCTGTGTTTTCAACAGCACAGAGTTTTTGTAAATCATTCCAAAGCAGGTTGGGAATGATTTATAACCACACTTAATGCTGGAATAAAAGAGCACATACAGGAAAAAAGCAAAGAACATCTAGTGCAAGAGCACTGTTTGAACTGTTTGTCTTCTAACATTACTTCTCTATAAATACAGAATGGGTTAGTCATAATAATGACTTTTTGCTCAAGGAACTTGGTCTAGTAACTGTTGGCTCCAGTTTACTGGAGTGAGGACCTGTGTTCTTGCATTATACATTCGTAAGCTGAGAGCTCTTTCCAGTTTCCTTTCACTCCACCTTGCTGTTTCCTGATTTACAATGATCTTCAAAACATGCCTCAAACACAGATCCTTCTGGGCATTGTGGAAAGAACTGTAGTGGGTGGGCTCTTATTATTGCTTTCTCTCCAATTAATGCAAACTCACAATGTGAGGAGATGATGGAGTTGGAGAGGGTTGAATAGAGAGATTAGAGAAAGCAGACCTCAAAGACAGAGAGGTAGATGCTAGGAAAAGTACAAGGATAAGGCAAGATGAGTATGACCTAGAGACAGAGAGAAAGGAAGAGGGCAGAGGAGGTAATTAAAAAAAAAGGGGGGGGGCATAATTGTTATTTTTAAAGCAAAAGGTAAAAGGAAGAAGGAAATGGAAGGATGCTGTCTCCAAGTGTAAGAGAGAATTGTTTTTCATGCCCCATTTGTGCAGTAGTCGTTGCTTCAGCTTTCCTCATTTCTCAAAGATTGGCAGGACCTCCTACATTCCCCACCTATGGGTCTCCAGTCCTACATTTGTGGAGTGAAACTCCTTCCTTCAAAAGATTACCTTTGCACAGATGGGTTTTAGATCATTATCATTTATATTACAAGCATACCTAAACCCCACGTCCAAGCCTGCAATTGTACTGCCCTTCCTTGTGCCCAACCTCATTAAGAGCAGCCTACGTCTAGATGAGTTTTCAAGCAAAATGAAGGAACCAGATGTGCCTATGTGGGGAAAGGGGAGGGAAATTAAGAGACAGAACACTGAAAGGAGGTGCCCAGGTCTTGCATCAGGCTCATGGCTGTGCTGGGATAGATCCCAGAGTTCCTTATCCAATGGCTTAGCCACCAAGCTGAGCTGCCTCCTCCTAGTGGCTTTCCTAGTGACGTCTCTGGGCATATAGAAACAGGAGGAAGTAGGGAAATGCAGCAAGGAGATTATGCCTTAGAAGGGTTTGTATAAAGACAAATGGAATCCACTCCTGCCATTGCCTTTTTTAACCCTCTTTAGTTCAGCTCCGTGTCTTTCCCTTTTCCTCTTGGCCTGTGAGACGATTTCTTTTGCTGTTCCAGAGGGCCAGCTCCTGAAGGCTATGCATGATCCCTGTTAGGGAGTGACTGCCATCATGTCCAAATTAACCAGAAAAAGAATGAAAGATTGCATGAGAACAGATTCTGCAAGAGACTGAGCTCAGACTTCTGAAAGTATAGGTAATTGTTGACAGCTCCTGATTAAGTCCAGGGCCATGATATGTAGCCTTTACTTGTAGTATGGTTTTCCTGATGGGCTTTGTATGAGGAAACGTGAATTGAGACCTCATGCTGCCATAGCAACAGAAAAATTGCCTCTCAAGCATCTCAAGAGGTTATAGTTGGTGGCTAAGGCTTGCGTTGGAGCAATCTGTGTTCAGTTCTTGGCTTTGCCATAGGAGAAGAAGGTCCAGTTTAATAATCTTAAAACAGTGAGGCTTAAGGTGAGACACGTGGAACTCAGTTACTTCCCCAGTTGTCCTGGTTCCAGGGTTCATTTTTTGCAGTAGCTGGGAGGGGGCATGGCCAGGACCCAGAGGTTGTTCTGTACCCCCTCATATCATTGCCGGGGTGGGCAAACGGACTCTGTCTTCCAGGGAGAAGGGGTTGCTTCCAGCTGAGAAAATTCATCCAGGGTTGTTTATTGTCACAGGCTGCAGTGAGTATTTTTGCATGTGAATCACTCTCTTTTGTACACTTTTGTCATTAATATCGTTGCTGTTATTGTTCATTTTCTCATCTCATTGCTGCTTCCAGTAAATTGTTCTTATCTCAACCTGTGATGCCTTTTGTGCCTTCAGTAGGAGTGGGGAAGGGGGAGCAGCTCGTGGCTTTTTTTAGTGGGAGTACTAAATTGGAAAGTACCATTCCTAAGCCACGACACCAGTGCACTAACCTGGCTGGAATTCAGTGGCCACTTTTGTCTATGTTTCTGCATAGATCAGAGAAGAGGGGAAGTCCAAGCCCTTTACCCATATCTCCAATTTGCTTCAGGACTATCTGTGCTACAAAAGCTTTCAGCAGCTATTTGATTCTGGAGTTTTTCAATCATCTTTTACTTATGCTGTACTTGTTTCATGTCTTAGCACAACTCAAGATGGTTTCCCCTTGATTATTTAATGTAATGAGACTAGACAAGCCAGGTAGAACAAACGTGTGGAAAATACAAACTATGCACATTAAGGTACAAGACCATATGTCAGGAGAGTAATAAAAGAAGGATCATTAACATCCTGGAGTACAGACATACTTAACATAATCCTGCCTCATTGGATAAACCCACATTGTACAGCTCCAGACAAACATAACTATAAATCTTTTAGATCCAGCCTCTGTGCTTCTGATCTGATGGCCTGATCTAGTCACAATCCCAGCAATCTTCATAAAGGTAATCACGAGCTGAATATAAAATAATCATGGGTTAAAAGGTACATCTGAAAACACTCAGAGCTCCTTTCTCCCTCAGGAAACCATTGCACCAGCAGAGAGGATGGGCTGGGGCTGAGGAAAGGCAAGACTCATCGAGCTGCTACAGTAGGGTCCATCAGTAGAGTCATTCCTACAGAAATCTGACCATCAGTGAAGGTATCCTGTCCCACTTATCATGGGGAATGAGGGTCAAAATGCTGTTTTTCACTGAAGTTAGTCCATTTGTGGCAGAGAAGTCAGCTTGATAGAAAAAGCTGCTGTACGTATCGATGTGTAGCAAGGTAAACTGAGCCTTCTGTGGCTTGGCTTGTTCCTGCTTTCATTCCTCCCTAAGTGCAGTGTGGGAGGAGTACAGTCTGGTGGTTAAAGCACAGGCGAGTGCTTCATTTATTTGTGAAACTTCTACTACTAACAAAGAAATGAGTAGAATTGAACCAAGAAATATAACATGCAAGCCAATAATGCTGGCATGTTATTAAGAAAACGGGCACTCTGTGCACTGGAATGAAAAACAGCAGGCTCCTGAGTATGGCAAAGTGTAACAGTAGGTGCAAGCCCATCATTCTGCATGTCAGTGCCTTTCAAGTGCCACTCACTGACTGTGTTTATGTGTGATGGTGTGAGAAGAGAAAACAGAATAAATACAACTACACTATAGCCACAACTGAACTTGAATGAACTACAGTCATACCGGGTAGGTAGCTGGACAACAACTGGAGACAAAAACACTTAGACCCATGATTATGGTCCCTATTGACTTTGGTGAAGATCTTAAAGCAGAAGTTGTTGCAGTGAATTTATTAGGTTTAAGTTAAGCTGTCTTGAACCTAACCATAAGTATCTTATGGTCAGGGAGTCAGGTACCATATTTTTCTCCTGCTAAAATACTCACACCACAATAAGGATTTCCTAGATTCTTCTAGGTTGGAATAGACAGGTGGTCAGATCATCATCTTCTGATTAAAAATTGTGACCACCAGGAGTGTTTGAATTTGCTTTCAACTTTACCTTGAGCTAAACTGATTCTGTCTGTGGAAGTGTGCTTCTGCTGTTTGGGAGTGATTAAAAGTTTTCTAGTTTCTTTTTTACTGAGCTGTGAGCCAGGAGGGAAGCACAGTGGCATACTGAGGGGGACAGCTGAATGAGAACGGGTCATGTTACAAAACATAATGGGTTTGTGTGCAGAGAAGGGGCATGAGCACACAAGGGACAGTGTCTGTGCCTTGTTAGATGTGCAGGCTACAGTCCAGACACAGGAAGGTTAAAATCTTTCTAGACTGTGACCTCTCTATTTTATGATGTGTTTCAATTTTCCCTCTTTCTTGGAACTGTATGATACTTCGGTATACAAAGTGGCAAGAACCCAGGAATCCCATCTCCCTTGAGATTTGTAGACTACAGAGGGAAAGGATATGCAAGGAAAAGAGGTTTAACTGATACTCTGGTTTAATGGCCTCAGTTATGCTTGGTCTCTGAATTGAGGGTTATTGGTCACTGGGCTCTGAGCCAAACAATACACAGACTTCAGCTGTCACCCAGAGTTAGCTGGCAGGAGGTTGTATCTGACTCAATTCAGAGGAGCAGTAATTGTGCCCAGCCTGCCATATCCTCTGGCATGTGCTGGCCAGGGCAGGGCTCGCACTCCTGCCATTAATCTCTGAATGATTCCTTAGACTCACTGCTAACAGTGGTTTGATATGTGGGGCTTTGTTGCCGCCTTGCCTTTATTATGTCTTACTTCCAGGGATTTCAGCAGTGCCAAATCAGTTAAATCCACTATGTACTGATTAGCTCTGTCTGCTCTAGAGTAGATTTCATGAGCTTTCTTTTATGGAATAGCTGTCATGCAAGACAGTCCCACCAACTAGACAAATCCAGGGCTTAAAACAAAATCAAGTCGCTTAACAACGCTGGAAAATTGACAGGTGTAATGAGTACCCTTCCCCAATCTGTCAGCTCTGTGGCTTGTTTTTCTCGCATTTTCCCGTAAGTGACGCTTTCTCTGCCTTTCTGTGGCGTAACATGCAGAGTTCAGTATGTGATAGTCTCTCCTCACCTGGAAGGCTGATTTCTTTTCAGTGCCCTTCATAGCACCAGCACTCTGCTCAGGCATGTGTTAATCTCTGCATATATTTGCATCACCTACAATGCCTAGAGATGGCAGTGTTCTCAATGACTTAAAAGTCACTGTTTTTCTTGGCCTCTCCCTTATATTTTTTGGGTCAGTCTTGTTTCTTTTCATTTGGTTCCAGCCTGAAATTGGCCATGGTTATATGTCACAATATAGATGTTAAGCCAAAATATATAGAAAATATTAATTCTCTTCTTTGCCAGTATAAATCAGCCAAATGGACCATATGTTTTGCCAGACTCTATAGGTAGTGATAATGTGCTGGCACTGTTCCTTTGTCTTGTCCCTAAAACACTAGACCCATGACAGAGCTGACACATAGTAATAGAAGAGCTGCCTGATGTTGCATGGAGTTTAACATGCTCTGACCCCTTAATCTGCCGGTTCTCTGCCTTCCCCTTTTACTACTTCAGTGACATGAGAGAATTTTTCAAAGAAAATAAAGCTACCAGAAGATAAACGTGAGTTACAACCAGCCCAGTTCAGGGCAGTTGTTTCAGCATTCTGCCTCTTCGCTGGGATGTTCTGCCCATTGGGGATGAGAAGATGTGCTGAAATCCATCTTCAGTTTTAACACCAGCAAAACCTTCTCTTCTTTCAACTCTAACTCATGGTTGCAGATGCTCTGTGGTATAAGACTACACTGCAGTGTGAGAAGGATGGTCCAGGACAGTAGTATAGGTGTCAGGCCAGCTGAAATGCAGGCCCAGGTCTCTGAAGCTTGGTTAAGTCCCCTGCTCTCACTGACCTACATCCTCCGTGGGAGTTTAGTGTGTAAACGCCCATTGGTCTGGTCTGCAGCCTTTGTCACAGGCTGACAAAGGTACAGCTTCAGACCTCTTTGCTCAATATTGCTTTCAGAACTGACTACTTCTCTGAGGAATCTCAATATCCAAGCAATCATCTGGAAACCCTTGAGGGGCCTCGGTTTTCAGGCAGAGACCTTTAGCATTTGCTGAAAGCTGGGGTGTGAATTGTGTCCTCTCTTGGGCCTCTGCAAGTTTGAACATACAAACTCGTAAGTCCATCTGGAAAATTTTCTTGTGTTTTCTACGGATTAGCTCTACATCAGTAACATGCCGCTACTGTGAAAATAAATCTGTTTGTATTCATGAAGCATTCAGATACTGAAAATTAAAGAAGTGCTTCAGCTAAACAGGGAGAGCCTAGGAGGAGAGGGAGAGGAATGCACCATAAACTTGCAGGGTCTGAAAGAATCCACAATCTACTGCTTGATCTGAGACTGCATTGTTTGTTTTGGGTTTCCTTTTGGTTTTATTCCACAAAATAATTTTAATGTCTGCTTTGTTATAATACTTTGAGCTTGTTTTTATTTTCTAATTTTTTTTCCTTTTTCTTTGTAAAGTAAAATTCTTGTTTTCCATTCAGCCCCCTGAGTAAACGAAGCATTAACTTTTGAGCCAGTAAATTGCTGGCTGGATCAAAGACATTAACTTGTTTTGTGGTACAACCAACAGATCTGTAGGTAACACTGAAGGGGAAGATTGTATAAACAGCAATACACAGAAGTCTAGGAAAGCTACAATTGTGATCAGGAAATTAAGGGACTGGAACCCAGTAGTAGGTGAAAAGATAACCTAACACACAGTCGTCTGGTGGAAGATGATCAGTAGAAGGCAGGGATATTAAGAGCAGTGTAGCATTAGGCAGTTTCTGGCAGTGTTACTAAGACTTCTCATTCCAGAACAGAGAGCAAATAGTACTTCAGTGTGGCTCCAATCTACTGACATTAAGAGTGAGTACTTTACTACCAGATAATGTGGATAAGTTTATGGAAATCCCAGTATAGAGCAACAGCAAGTTGAGAGTATTATTGAGACTGATTTTGATTAAAAGAGTGAAGTGTATTGTAAAACTTAGGGTAAGATGACAGTAATTGGAACTGTAAATGACAGAGAAGCAGAAGTTTGTATGGTGGGTGGTACAAAAGAATGATTAGTGCTGAATAGGGTATAATTTGCTGAAAGGAAGGAAAATTACTTTTCGACTGAACATAGTAAAGCTCTTTATGGCACTGCAGTGTATCAGGTTATACAAGAACACACTAGGTGTGTTGTAGTGGAGGAATAGTACAAAATGTAACAGTAGAATCATTTAAAAGTTGCCTGGAACAATTTTTAGCAAGAAAGAGTCTCGCGCAAGCTGGGGGTGCAACAGATGTTTTCAGGTGTAGGCTGCTGTACTTTTGAATCCTTTGATATATTTCCAGCTTCCAATGTGCACAGAGGCACAAAAGAAAACAGTATGCTTTATCTGACTCTGCAGAGAAACATTCATAGCATGGGTAAGAGCCTCCACCCACTAAATAACATTTATTGTCACTGTGGCTGAGCAACGCAAAGCTGAGACAGCTGAAACGGGTAGCCTGACATCCCCTTTCCGAAGGAGGAATCTTGGAGCAGTGCGGAGCCCGTTTGCCAGACTGCCACTCCTTAATCCTGGAGCAGGAACAAGGCCAGGGAGAGGAGATGTGATCTGAAAGCCATAGCATGCTGCTAATTTCCTGCTATTGCAAACCCTGTGGGGAATCCCAAACGCGGCATAGGCTGGAGCAGCCTTGGATCGTGCTAATGTTCTCCAGAGGTAGACTGCAGCAATATATACAACACTCACTGCCAATCTCAAACTCAACAATCACTAAGCACTGCATCTGAAGCTTTATTTCAGAAGCAGATTGAAATTATTTTAATTAAAAGCAGGGCTGACTTTGTGATGGAATAGCCCAGAGCTTTGCATTGACGGCTATCAGTTGATTTCATGCACGCGTCCCAAAAGACTGTAGCATGCCAACTTTAGGAAGCAGGCACTCTTCCCCACTTAATCAGTGCTGTTTGAAGATACAGTTCTGTAAAACCTGTATTATGTTTTTCAGGTGGTACATTGCATTTTGGGACAAAATTTGTTCTCATTAACATTTTCAAGAGATTTAACTAGTCATAGAAGAAAAGTGGTGTAAGAGAACTTTCCAGGGTTACACATAAGACTTCAAACACTTCCCATTAATTTAATTGAAAGAAGTAAAAAGTTTATCTCCGTGTTCCTTAGGCAATAAGCCCAAATATAGATTTGAGTCCAGAGAACTATGACATAGGTGTGTCCTACACAGACTAGAGAATACCTCTGAAGGTAATGAGTGGCTGACAATTTGCAGTATTTCCATTAATGGCCCAGCAGGTCACATGCATTCTGGAGCTGATAAGTGATGTACATCATCTAAAGATACAAAATACCATCACATTCTGCTCCACAAAAACTTCAAGCTGACATCTAGAAGCTTGGGACATGAAACTATTTCAGAAACACGTGATCCATCCATGGTTCATTCCCTTTGACCTGGAGAGGGATGTGAAATGCTGAACTAAGCACTGTCTGCAGTATCTGATTGGAGATGGTTAGAAAGACTATGAATTGTAGAATGCTAACCATGCTAAGAATCTGCTAGGCCTGCTTCTGTCCTGGAGACTGTGCATTCTAAAATGGACCTGCTCCCTTGTGTGACTCAGTATGACCTGAGACCTTGTGGCAATAACGGGCTAATAAAAGAAAGTACTATGATAAAGAAAAGAATGTAAATTAACTTTCCACTACAGCAGGCCCACATGATGGAAAATTCACTGGGATGTGCCTTCTAGAGAGTAAAAGCAAGAGTTTGCTCCAGGAATAATCACAGAGATTAAACGTTCCTGCTGGTTTGGAACATTGTTTCTTCTGTTTATTTATTTACTTTTCTTTTTTTTAATTACCTAAAGAGAACATGGGGTATTTTTCAGGCCAGGCCACTTGGACATGAACCATTTGGCTTGAGAATGCTCAGTGTGAACATGTGTCTTTCTGAGCTTTCATGGATAATGTGAGAGCTGGTGGGACTGCCTGTGACACTGGTCATGTGGCCAGTCCGGTGTTCAGCTTGTAGCACAGGTTAGGAATTTCTGAGTTCTGGTATAAGGAAGGTAGGCTTACCTTGAAGATCTGGGGACAAAAGTGTGCAGGTCTGTATGTGTGAGTAGTGCAGTCTGGGTCTGTGTTTGTTCAGCATCCAATGAAATACTTCACCGACCTCACCAGTTGCTACGAGATTAAGCAGAGATTCACATTTTAAGAATTTTCTCTTAACTACTTCTGGGGAAGAATTCAAAGTGCAGTCGATTTCTGTTGCCTTCACAGGCACCCAATTCTCCCAATCATTCTGATTTTCTGGCATAGAAAAGACCTGGGCACACTGAAGGACATGCAGCAAAGGACCGCTGTGGTGGTTAGAGAGTGGCAGCACGAGTCATACAAGGAGAGGCTGCGAGAAGTGGGTTTACCCTGCCCTAGGAACATGAGGCTTATGAGGGAATTGTACTGCTTGCTGCCTTCCACTGTTTAATGTGAGTGTGTAGAGAAGATGAAGCCAGAGCCATCTCAGAGGTGTATGTGGGCAGGAATGGGCAAAAGTTGCAATATGGGAAATTCTTATTAGCTATAAGGAGAAATGTTATCACAGTGAAGGTGGTCAAATACTTGAACAGAGGTTCAAAAACTTTGTAGCTAAAAGTTGTACCCTTGGAGAAATTCAGACCTCAACTGGAAAAGGCCCTGAGCAGCCTGACTGAACTGTCCCTGCTTTGAGTGGAGGCTGGGACTAGATGACTTACAGAAGTCAGCTTCAACATGCCTTCTGTGGTGGTTCTGAAGCTGCAGTGTCTGAAGTGCAGTAGCCTGTGTCTGATACCGCTTCTAGCCTTTCATATATTGAAGGCTCCCATAAAATGAAAGTGATATTCTCTTTGTCACATAGACTATGAGTTTTAGCACTGATTTTAAAGTGCTGTAAGGTCTTTGAATGGAGTGAGGTGCTTTTATATTGGCTTTGGAGGCTCTGTAGAGCTGACCAGTTAAGTGTGACTCAAAACTCACATCACAACCCCAGGGTCTGCAGTGAGAATTAGAAGTCCTTTTTAAGAAGGGAGACCTTCAGATCTCTGCCCATGGCAGCAACTCCTGCCAACTGCTCCAGGAGCTGTCATGACTGACTAAAGAGAGTGTTATGCTTGGCACTAAGGGCATCTTATCAGGGGAGAAAATTTTTTTGATATTTCATCTGAGTTTCAAATCTGTCCATGTGTCAGCATGCTTTATAACAATCTCAAAAGTGCTACAAAGCCAAGGTAATTCTTGTATAAATGTTAGGACCTTTTGGGCTCTTTTATAAGCAAAGAATGGGTAGTGGAATAAAGCCAGTGGAGATGAAAAATCTCTGCAAATACTGGCTTCCAGGCTCAGACAGCTGTGTCCTCATTACTGTTAATAGCAAAGAGCTATGAATGTTGGGCAACATTCCCCTATGAGTGTATACATAGCAAGCCATCTATTTATTTATTTCAGTGGTGGTGATCATTGGAAAATGCCTATAAGCCCTGCTCAAATAACTGGCTTTAACTCAGATTTGGCATTCACTGCTTTATAATGCTTGAACCACATTTTCTTGCAATGTTCCAAAAATTGCCGCCAGCCAACTGGGTTGCAAACCATCCTGGATAAATGAAAACTCTGTGAATATGGGAGGTTTACTTTGTTCCAATTAGTGTGTGATGTGGATGTCTACTGGCAGTTTTCCTGCTCTCTTTACTCTCAGTTCATGGCTCCCTGGAAAAAGAGGTATTTCATCTCAGAGGGCTTTTTTGCTCTCTCTCTCTCTCCCTCTCTAACCCCATTCAGTTACCTTTAGAGCCTAAATTAAGACAGAAAATTTCAAGATTTGTGACATTCTGATATAGGAAGATCTCAAAGGAGAGGTGCTGAGCCTTTAGAGGCAGAAAGTTATGTTTTGTTTAGCCCCAAGAAATGCCAGTGTTGAGCAAGACTGTGACAGGTTCTAGATGGTTGCAAAACTCCCAGGCAGGACAAGATGTGAGGCTGAAACTGCATCAAAGAAAATTTCTAATAAAAGCTACCTAACATTTGCAGGAGTCCTGTCCCCCACCTGTCAATCAATAAATCAATTGAGATAAGGGCAGATCTTCCTCTGTATTGATCCTGGCATAAAACAGAAGTATTGATCTGGATGGTCTTGACTGAATTTTCACTCCATGAAACTGAAGATTCATTTCACTGAAACACTGAGAAAAAAATCCTACATTTCTGGTAATTGTTTCTACTTCATTATATGAGCTTCCAGACACACATTCAGCAAGCCAGGCTCTTTTCCCTGGTTTTAATGACTAGGTTGAGAGAATAAGGTGTTAGCCTCCTGGAGAAAGTCAAAGTGCCCATGGTATGTATGTTTGACTCACATAGTTTCAAGTGAAATGAGGCAATCTACAGCCATGCCACCTCCAGCTGGTGCCTCCTTGCATGCTTAAGCCAAGTGGTTTTGAATTCAGTCCTTTACTGAATGAGATGCTGGTGATTATTGCTGAAGCTTTTCTGAGAGATCAGTTAGTGACAAATCCCATATTACTCTTCTAGTTTCCCATGACAGAGATCCCTTGTTATCTTTTTTTCATGTATATTGAAGATTTCAAGTTATCCTGTGAGAGTGACTACAACATCCAAGCTGAATTATCTCTATAGTTATGTACATATTGCTTACCTGGAATCTCTCTTGTATTTTAAGTTGTTTGCACAACACACTTGATGTTGCACATCCAAAGTGGCTGCATTTTAATGGAAGAAGCAGCCCTTCCAGTAAAAGTTTTTGCTATAACCTGCAGGTGGATATTTGTATCCCTTTGTTTTCACTGTGGCTTTAATTTGTGGATCCATTTGGATCAATTTCTTCTGCCATATTAAAAGTCGGACTGTTCTCTTCTTTACTAGTTATTGTGGTTTATTCACAGTCCCAGACCTCTCTAGCCTGCCAAAACACTTGGAAAAGGAGCTCTTAATGACTCAGTTAAAATGTACGGTCAAGAAGTTCACTTATTAGAGGAAATGTAAACTGACCACCAATTGGCTAAACCAGCTGGCTGGACTATTTGTGCTTGAGATTTCTCAAAGCTCCCCAGGGAACAAAAGTGGGAATAGCAGTTCTCTGCTTTTAGTTCTCTCATGTTCTGTACTCTAACAGAAAAGTCTTTGAAAAAATTCGTTGGAGGAGAAGCCAATAGCATTTCACTGACATGTTTAAAAGCTTTATAAATAATGCTTTAAATGCCTATATTTTTGCTATGTTCTTTCTTTCAGAGTCTTTTTTAACTAATCCATAGAATTGCAGAGAAAATACACAATTCGGCCATAGAAAATTCACTTCTTCGGTATTAATGGTTCTACTCCTCTTCTGTAAAATTTTATAAGTCTTCTCCAGAGATTCTTGCATGAGACTATTTCATATCATGCAACAAACTGATGATTGTAAGGATCTTTTCTCTTATTTCTGAGTGTGCATTTCCTGGCTCTGACTGCACATTTTTTGTTTCCATTGCAATAGAAAATGCTACTTAGATAACCTCCCAGCAGCTGGGAGTATTCTTAATAAAAGCTCACTGGCTCTTCTTACCACTCTACCAGCAGATCACAGTGCAGCATGTGGTCATACAAAATAGGTAATTTTAAGAAACCACAATAACACTTCATTTATTCAGATGAAAAATATATTTCCTGATGATGAAGATGAAACCATGCTGAGCAAAAACTTCTTTGTACCTCCTAATTCAGCAGGTTCAGTGTCATCACTGGAATCCTAATGTGTCTACCTCACTTCAACAGGGTACTTGGGTCACTCTTGTTCTGCTATACTGCAGCTATTTGACATAGAATAAGTGCAGCAGGAAAATAGCTGAGATTGCCAAATCACATGCACTGATCATGCATTTCATAAGATGTGCAGAACCTGCAGCAGGAAATCATGAATCGAGAGAATACAGTTATGTTCCAGTCCATGGAGTTTCCGTCTTTAAGCAAAGCTCTTAGTTGCAATTAGTAGCTTGTCTTATTTTTGATCCCAGAGTCAGCATACTGACTGTGCATTTGTGCAAAAGCTCTCATGGGACACCAGGAATAGTCCACATAAGTGGCTGTGATCTTGTACCAACAGGGAGCCCTGGGAACCGGTGGGAGTGAGGATCTGCGGTCATGCAGATGATGCCGAGTGTATGAACCATGCACAGGTCTGTTCTGAGCAGAGAGGGGAGAGGCTGCTGGCCCTTGAGTCCCCTTGCTATGCACTTCTTTGCATGGCTGTCCTGTAAATCTCAGCCACAAAAGCAGGACTAGAACTGTGTTCAAAGAACAAAGTCCTTCACAGTTTAGCTGTTGTTTACAATCTTTGAGTAATGTGAAAAGTGTGCTCGCTAAGGAAAGGCTCAGATAGCTGGCAGGAGACCTAGAACCTGTGACACATATTGAGCAATTTTCATACCAGGCAGAGGGAGCAGAATTACAGATTCATGCCTCACACTTATTTAGTATCCATTTCCAGACTGACCCCCTGTGTGAAAAATCCCACTTTAATCTTTGCTTAGCCAGCAACCAATAACCTAATGCATATGGGATGCAGATAGAAAATTAGTTCAGCAATCAATGGCCAGTCCTCAGACAGGGAAATATGCAATTAAACAGGTGTTTAGGGAGTTGATCTTGGATTGTGTCCAAGCTCAGTGGGGTCGGTTGTCCTTGGAAAAAACACTGACCCCACACAGCAGCAGTTTGAATTTGGCTTCAGTCTGCACTTTAGGAATGTGGCATTGTTATTTCTTCCCTTTTCTTATCAAATGTAATTATCCTGAGAAAAAAAAAGTTTTGAGAAAACATGTGATTTCACTGAGTAAAAATCTACTACTGAGGAAATTATTTTTCGGTGTCCAAATAAGGAGTGGGGGAGAAGTTTGGGGAAAGTGCTCAGTTCCAAGTAATCTTGGAACTGATACCCATGTTACTGAGCTCGGATGTTTAGTCCTGGCCTGCAATTACGCCTATAAAAAACAGACGTCCAATCTTTGTATTATTTTAAAATGGAGCCCTGAGGGTTATAAATGACTGAATGAGCTTTAGTGTTTGAGCAGACAGAGATTCTGGAATGAGCTGTCAGCTTTGAGCCTCTCTTCCAGAATGTTGCATCTTAAGAGCCGAGTTAGCTCCTGGGGCTGTGACAGTAAAACAGTGGGACTAAAACACAGACAGAATAAAACAGACGTAGAGCCCCAAAATCACCCACACCTCCTTGTAAAAGGGGGAAGAAGATTTTCCATGGCAAACATTTTCCAGTCTGCAAGACCTGTGCTCTCACAACTGTCAAATTAATCTTCAGTATTACTGTGTTGAACCCCGTGGTGCTAGTGGCTCTCAAATAATCATGATGGCAAAAACATACCCACTTTTGTCAACGGCTGATCAAAAGAAGGAAACACAGCCATAGCTACCACTGTGACCCACAGAAATTTGTAGCATGATTATCAGAATTCATTACTTAAGAAAGGAAGTCATGCATGCTAAATATGTTCCAAAGAGAACAAAATGTAACAGTCCATCTGCGAAACAGCACACATTGCCAAAAGCATATTGTCTTGGAAATCTGCTGTCCACATTGGCTTCTCCCTTCATCACAGAGTCCAAGCAAAGTTTCACTTCTAATTGTCATAGTCTCCAAGAGCGTGGTTCTAGCTCAGAGATGATAAGCCCACATCCTTCCATGACAGCTCTCTGCTAGTGCTGTTACTCCATCGTCAGCCAGCTGGGAAAGGAGCTGCCATGGAGGGAGCGGAACGGTCACCGTGCCCCGAGCACAGACCACGCCTGTGGAGGGATAAGCACAGTCACGGATCCCACCACTTCAACACCAGTGGATGGACTGAAGGACAATAGCCTCCCTTGTTCCTGTTGTGGCAGGTGCAAATCATCTCCTTGGGATGGAATTTCCTTGGTAAACTTCCCACTCTGTGCATTTACTCTGTCATGTGGTATGTAACCACATGCTCATAATTACCAAGATTTTTTTTTTCCCTTTAAAAGTAGCTTTTTGTCAAGAAAATATTTTCCTGCCTGAAGGCTCTGAAAAGTCTCTAAACTGATGAGTTATCTCAAGGACTTTTTTTCCTTCTGTATTCTTTAATGTATAAAGTCCTGTTTATGCACAATCCTTTTTTTTCTGAGCAGAAGAAAGGCAGTGTCTTTGCTTAGAGTTTTTGAACCACACCTTCCAGAGGGCAGGTGCTCCCAGTTCCTAAACACCTCTGCTCCTTCTCCTGTTGTCTGCTGGCTTCTTTCCCTGACTATCCACCTCGTAAAGTTACTTATATTGCTGAAAAATCTTCTACTTCCTGCAAGTCCACATCCTCTAACCTGCAGTTTAGTCCTCTTGAGGCTTTTTGATTTGACAAATTGTCTATGGTAATAACTTGGATTCTTCCTCTTTTACTTGGTTCATCCTTCATAAAGAAGCAATTGCTCTGTGTGTACTGAAAGGAAGGTGGTTGGCATGCCCAACATATTTAGGCTGATGATTTAACATCTTCTAGCACAAAAACAGTATTAACATTTTCTGTTTTCTACATATTTCTGAAGTTACTGAAAACATTAGAGGTACAATTTCTCTCACTAAAAATCAGTTTTGTTGACTGAGGTACAAATAAAAAATAAAAGAATGCATATGTGTACATTTAAATCTTTGCAATGGAGAAATCATTTGGAAGAACTTTGCAAACTCTTATCCCCATTTTCAGTACTTTCGCTGGCCCAGTTAGATTTCCTAATGGCCTAGGAAATGGAAAATTAGGTAAGGCAAGCAGAAAATCTCAGGTATGATGGTTATGGATATAGATAAAAATAACTGAACATTGAAAGGTGTTAAATTATTCAGTGAGTACTTTAAGACACCATTTTGACCACATAATCTGTATTTTTGGTGACCCGGGACACAGAACCTTACCCATCAAATGGTGTTTCGAAGACACAGTTATTCGCTACAGCGTATTTCAAAGAATAAATACTGTTGAGGTATAAGGCCCTAAAATATGGGAACAACCTTTAACATCCTTATTTTTCTCATATGTAATTTCACAGCAATACTCACGGCCCTATCTGTAAATGTAAGAAGAGGTATGAAAGCCAGATAACTCTTTTAATTTGCCACTGACTACGTCAATAATTCTCTTTCTGCTTCAGTAACTACTGGAAACTTTGAAGTTCCATGCACCATCTACCACATGCTTTATCATGTTTTTCATATGCTTAATCAGAAGCACTAAAGCGTGTGTCTTATTTTTATTTTGAATTTTTCTTCTAAACACTGAATTATATCTCATTGTCTTTTGCTTTAGCTTTAGTGACCATCTCCAGATAAGAACTTCATTTCCATGAAGATGTTTACAGATCACAGGCAAATATACCTTGAACCTTTTCTTAAACAGATTACTAAACGAAGCATTATCTTGCTCTAGGATAAATCTTCGTGGCTTGGAATAACTCTTTGGAATCTCTTGGTATCTCTTTGCAGTATCAGTTTGAGAAGAGTTGACACCAGAAATGTATTTCAGTACTTATTGCACTAATGCAATATACAGTGGTAAGAACGATTTCCTGTGTCTACTCAGTGTTCTCATGTTTATGGTTGTCTTTTCAGCAACATGATGTCAAGAAAAGTTCATGTTCAAGTGATTATCTGTAACAACCCCAGAGTTACTTTTTTGACCTACATTTTTTACTCTTGATATATGACCTTGCATTTGCCTGTCTTGAAAAGCACTTTCGAATGTGCCCACCATACCTAGCAAAATACTTTCATATAAGACTTCGTTTGACATGTTAGTTCTTAACTCCACCAGTTTGTGATCCTCTGCATTTTATCACAAATGTGGAAAACAGTGGGCTAAAAACAGATCCTCAGAATTCCACATTTATGATTCTCTCTTGAGATCTTTGAACTCCTAGTTTTAGCCTCTTTAGTTTGAGAAGTACTGAATATATCTGGTCTTAATTCAATGGATTACAATGTAGGTTTTCTTTTTATGCTGTGATTTCTTGCAATATTATTGATACAAATAAGAGTGGTCTCAGTCCTGCATTCTTGGTGGACATGAGTCAGTACCAAAAAAAGATCTCCTAATAAGCATTAGCCTCCCTGGTGAGATGTGTTGTGCTGCAGTTTGACATCTAGGTTTCCTTTCTGACTATATTAATATGTTGCCTCATTTTTTGTGTATGCAAGGCTTTTAAATTCTTTCTTTCGTCTTTAATTTTTGAGCAGTGAATTAAAAATTTCATTCATTTTTCTATGATGTGGCTAAATTCTAAAGAATCCAGTAATATCCATTAATACTAGCTTTTACAGATAATAAAACACAAAACCAGTAATTTGCATGCTAAACACAATTAGTTCATGTATTTATTTTGACATTGTAAATGATATCTATCCAGTCACCAGGCATCCTGCCATCCATTAAAAATACAATCTGTACCAATAAAAACAAAGCATCGGCACATCACATCCTACAAAAGGCAGACAGCCAGCCAGAAATACAAAAAAAAACTTTCTCCACCCTCGCAATCCCCAAATGAAATCCCATTGCCCCAGCCACCTCACCTCTTGTCAAAATGTCAAGTAAAGACAACATCACACCCCAGAGTTGCTAAACCAAACCACCACAGCCGTAACTTTGTAAGGCAAACACACCGATCTAAGAGAGAGGGATGTGGTTAATTTTGGAGCATTCAGGCTTAGGCTCTTGCAGCACATGTTTCCTTACAAATGGATATGGAGATGCCATCTACCTATTCTCTCATTCTGTCAGTAACCCAGAGATCTTTAAAACTCATGGCTTGGAGCCATGAGGCTCTGTTCTTTGTAGGTGGTATTTCTTAGGAGGCAGAGAGAAGTGGTCTGGATGGGCCATGTGGTTGCTCTCAGTATTCATCTGGGAAGTAACAAAGTGAATCGTTCCCACTTCAAGTCAGATTTTAATTTATCTGGAGTCCTGCCCGAACTTCTGCCTTTGGAATTAGCTGTGGGAGCAGTAATGTGAATACAGCAACTGGAAAGATGGATAAGAGAAGTGAATACAACAACTGGAAGGATGGGTGAGAGAATATAGACGACCACTAATTTAATAGCACACAGCAGGATAATCAAGAGCTGAAACAACTAGAGCCAGCTTTGGCCAAGCACTCCTTGGCAAGAGAAGTTTTGAACAGTGCCTGCCTTGGTTCTCTAGTGTGCTTATAAAGTGCTGAACAGCTGCTCTCTCAAAGGAGTTACCCAGAGTCACTAGTCGTTTGGGAAAATCTGAATTTGTTCAAAATTATTAGGTATGACAACCTTTAACATCCTCAAATTTTTCATATGTAATTTCACAGCAACAGTCACAGTCCTGTCTGTAAGGGTAAGAAGAGGTGTGAAAGACAAGTAACTCCTTTAATTTGCCACGGACTATGTCAATAATTCTCTTTCTGCTCCAGTAACTACTGAAATCTTTGAGGATCCATGCAACATTAGGGTAGAACAGCAACATTCTGAGTACCATAGAATTTAGCTGAAAGAAACTTTGTTTCTTCTGAGGTCCTCTAGTAGAACATAATGCTTTCAGAATGATGGTTAATCTTTTATTTTAGATCTCACTAGCCAATGTAGAGTCTGCATAAAATTTCTGAAAAAGTGGTATCTAGAAATGTTCATATAATAGGGGCAGGTTGTACATGAGAGACTACAAGACAGAAAGGTCTGTGACCTGCTCTTGTTTCTGTTTTGTTAAATGGTCACAGGCTTGTCCTTTAATTCCTTAATCTTGAATTTCCTTGTTAAAATCCAGGTGCACAGGTATTTATCACCAAGTGGGATTTTGCAGGGTTTTGTAGTCCAGTTTGATTTGTATTAGATTGGAAGGCATCAAATAAAAATAGACTCACTGTGGACAGGTTTTGTACATAAGAGGGCAAGCCCTGTCCTGAAGAGTAACAGTGAGGGAGGCTAGACTACGGCAGAGATTTTGCAATCCCTGTTTTTCAAATAGGAAGCAGGGTGATAGAAGATGAAAAGCAAGGAAGAGCTCCCAAAAGATAAATTCTCAGCCCATGAGTTACAGTGTGGTCACTGTATCTGTGCTGGCTCCTTGTCCTGCACAGAAACCACCAGGTACTTTAGTCTGTCCTCACTGAGGACAGATCTAATTTGTATTTCCTTCCTAGTCCACCTCATGACGAGTCGTCTTTGTTGCCACATACTGAGTCATCTAGCCAAAATCACAGGAGTTATACCTTAACAGTAGCTATTATTAAAGACTAGACTTGTTGTTTGGATGCAGGTAATATTTTCTAGGGATCTTGGTGATGAAAGGTACTAATAGCAGGTTTGGTATAATGAAAACCATCCTTGGATTATCAGTGATGGGTGACAGCATCTGATGCTTTCATGGCACTGATGCTGAGATCACCTTATATCACAATGTGTTAATATCTTGAATGGATGGCAGTGGGGTTTCTAGGGTTTCTTGCTAGCATGCTCACCTTTAATAACTCTTCTTCTCTCCAGCTGATTACACTTTACTTCAGGGCTCAGATGAGGACTCACTGCAGTATTTCTGTCCATGGTGAAGACTGTGACATGAGTTATGCTGCGTCAGACACACTCTTCCAAGCTTCAGAAAAATGCACCTCAGGGATTTCTTAGCCACATGTGCTATCCTTGCATTGAGCAGGCCTTACAGGTTTTTATTCTCTGAATTTGTCTTATCTGCTTTGAACCTACAAAACTACTGAAAATCTATTATCATGTACAATTAGCACCACAGTTTTGCTCTAGTATTGTGTATGACCCATCACAGAGGCAGAGGTAGTACAAATGGGCTTTGAAGTCCCAGAGCATGAAGACACCTAAGATTTATGCTTGAATGGGACAGAAATAAGCTGTGCAACCAGACAAAGAAATTATTCTCGTCTTATTGACGGATTGTCAGGTTCCACTTGCAACCTCTTGCCATTTTCCATTCAAACAAAAATTCCCTGGAAGTGTTTTGATATAACTTCTATGCCTACCCATTACAGGCAAACTCTTGAAGTTCTATGGCTAGTTTTCTCCCCAGTGGAAACAATCTGGGATTGTTTAGGGTTTTTTCATTTCCCTGCCAAATGTCTAGTTTTGACTTTACCAACCACATCTGCTCTTACTGTGTGCTGCACTGTGTAAATGGGCTGGGCAAGACACCCTCTGTCTCCCAGGTCTGATATCTTTCAAGAAGATACCTAATGTCTGGCCAGTTGTTGCACCGATAGTTTTTTCAGTGTGCAAATATCTGCTCTCACTTAGTAAGCCCATATCATGTGGATAATCTGGGGCAGACAGCCTGGGATTATACTACCTGTTTCAGCTGTGAAGGCTGCTCGCCAAAAATACTTTATTTGATTGTATTGGCTGGGTCAGTCAGAGTTTAACGGCACCTCATGGTAAGGGGCAGTCGCAGAGAATGCCAGACATGAAATACAGAACTGGGTGTGTGCACTCAGGCCCAACCAAAAAGATTTTCGGCTACCAGTAAAGCTTCTTTAGTGAAGTCACCCAGGTACTCTTCAGTGCAAAATGTGAGATGTCAAAGTGTTCTGCATAGACAACTTCAGATTCATCAGGTTTTCTGGCGGAAACTCCACAGGAGGCCTCCATTGTGAAACATGTTACATTCAAATGGAAATATGGTTCCAATACCACTACAAAAGGTGAAGACTGGGAGTAAGCAAATAAATCTGCTTGGTGTAAAAGCAAATGGAAGAGGATAAACGTCTTACTTCTCTGGAGTGGAGCTCAAACAACTGCTGTGAAGATGACTTGGAAACAAAACCAATCCCATAGCCACCCATTGCTTTAAGTGAGAGACACATTGTACCCCTGTAAGAAAAATGCACCACAGAAGAGCGGAGGATCTGTATTCTTCAAAGAGTCTTGCAACCATACGTGGCGAGACCATGACCCACATTTTGTTTTCACTTTGCTTCACATATTAATATTACTGGAAGCAGGGAACATGGAAAATGAAAATCTCCTTTTTAAGCTTAGTGCCGACTAGAAAAAGCAGAATTGGCCAGATCCCAAAGTAACATTCCTAAAACAATAAGCAAGCATGACAAATAGAAAGCTTTTTCATTTAGAAAACATTAATGTCATTGTTCTTAAATTTATGGTTAGATAAAATCTCTGTTCAGATATTACCAATTATGTGTGATACACTATGAAGGGAGGATCCAGATTTTTTAGCCCAATTGCAGAAGCAATAGCTGAACTGAACAACATATTTATGGACCTATACAGTCTAGACTTGTTATCTTACCCTTTTCCCACTTCCCTCACCATTTTGCCAACCTTCATCTGGCCAATAAATACATGGGAACCGATTTCTGACAGAGTTAATTACATCTAATTGTGCCCCTCTTGTTATCTTACCAGCTTTGACTCACCATAAATTGCTCCGGTACAGATGTTGGCAAGCTAAGAACTCTAGACTCTCTCCATGTGTATAATATGTATGCATTTATTTATATATCTGAACATGTTAGATATGCTGCTGTGGTAGACTGGATCAGTTATTTCATGACTGCTAGGATTGTACAGCTGACTGGCTGTGCTCGCTGCCTTGGAGGCAGATACAGAGATGTAATTCCTGCCCTCTGCTGCCTTCTCCAGCCCAGGGCATTGGTGAGATACTTTCAGTCATGACCTAACAAAGTCTGGGTTAATAAGAATCAGGGCAGGATCAAGGGAGTAGCATTGCTAGGATGACATAGTGCTTCAGCAAAGCCAGTGCACAGTTTGCTGGAATAAAAAATAGTTTAGGTATCAATAAATAAAACATAGAAATTTAGGTTGGCTGAAAAAATGACACAATTTATCTTTTGGCATTTCCATTTCTGACATCTAGAGGCAAACCTGATGCCTGAAACATCAGGGAAAATATTGAGCAAGGCGTGATTCAAATTGAACTTCTGACTCTGAAAGGCATTTTTAATCAGTTAGGTTCCAGGGTCCTGGCTTATATAAATGTAGGAATGCTATTCACCTCCTTTGCAAAAAAAAAAAAAAAGGAAAAAAAAAAGCCCCCAACAAAAACACCCTAAGGGTTTGTAATAAAAAGCCAAATACATTAAACTAAATAAAGATGGGGGGGGGAAATTAAAAGAAAATAATATTATTGTCAGGAAATTGATTCCAGGGAAGTATACATTTTTTGGTCAGGTAAAGGTTGATTTTTGGTTGAACTTTTTGTCTGAAAATTTACAGTGAGATGGTCTGCACTGGTGAGGGTAGGAAGTAATGTTTTTTATGTCTCTGAATTGTGTTTGTACATCTCTCGAACTCCCCTTCATCTCTTACTTTTCAGTGGGGTTGCACAACCCTTTCAGCAGCCTCTCCCTAGGACTGAACAGTGCCCTGTAGCATGGAAATCCCGGCTCAGTGACATAGCAAATGTGGAAGTAACAAAAGTTTTGAGATAATGAGAGACTTTCCTTGAAGAGAAAAATTGAAACTCTGTGTCACCTGCAAAACTGAGAGATTTGATGTGCATCCTCAGTTCTCACTGCCCTCTGACATTTATTATTGTGAATTTTCTTTCAGGTTATGGTCATTCTCTCCACTCCTCCAAACCCTGGTTCTTTGCACAGAGGCAGTGTACACACTGTACAGTGTGAAAAATCTTTTGTTGTTGTTATTTCTAACATTTTTCTTCTGTATTTCTGTGTTGCAGATGTGGATGAATGCGCTTCAGATTCTCACCAGTGTAACCCCACCCAGATCTGCATAAATACTGAGGGGGGCTATACCTGTTCCTGCACTGAAGGCTACTGGCTGTTAGAAGGCCAGTGTTTAGGTAAAATCCTCATGTGATATGGTATCTGAGTACCTGTGTTTGTGTGCCTGTGACTCCCTGAAATAATGTCACTGAGCACCTTTGTCAAGTACACGGTTAAACCTTCAGCTATGTGGAAACTGCCTTTTGTCTCTGCCAGTGCCCATGAGATGCTCGGCAGGGAGACTCCCTCACGGAACAAAAACATAGATGTAAATGCCATATAAATAGCATCATAATAGTGTAATAACTAGGCTTTTCAAATTCCCAGTCTGAAGGATTCCCTTTCATATAAGATCGATTGTAAGAATGTATGCATAAAGATTTTTGCCCAAACAGACCTGTTCTTGCTTTACTGTGACAGTGTGGACCTGAAGGGATCTGTATTTGATACCAAGAAATGGGACAGATAGTAAATCCTTAGTCAACCAATTCTTTTGTTTAGAGGTGAGAAAAAAATTACCTCTGAACTGGCTGCTATTTCACTATCTCCCATACACTTTTATTTAAATTTTATTATTTTCCTTGCAGCAATGTCCTGTTCATCCTTTTAGCTCAGTCCTGTTGAAAAAACATCTCTCAACAAACAGCACAGGAAAACCTTCCATCGCTCCTCTCCTCCAGTCCTTTCCCCTCACTTGACATGCTCATGGGATGATGATGTAGATGTTAATTTTAGGTACACAGGTAGGACCTAGGAATCAGCACGCAGCTTTTTTTAAGAGAAGTTTGCCCATTATTGGTTTTTTCCCTGCAGTGCAGGCTGTTTGGTGCCAGCTCTGCAGAGCCGGACCATCCCGTCACACCTCCACTGGAAGGAGATTGGGCTTTCCCTGCCCATTCGTCCCTGGAGCACCTCCAGTTATTTTCCAGCCTTCTCCTCCCAAGTACCAATTCGGTGAAGGACTCACTCATGGCTGCTTTCCTAACTACTGCAAACAGCTGCTGTGTAATTCACCTGGCAGGGACCAGGCTGAGCCCTGTCCAAGCTGGGCTCTGTGCAGCCATAGCCACTTCAGGGAGTCACTGTCTTGTAGTTCCCCTGGGATAAGAAGTCTCCAAGGCCCCTGCTTCTTAATCTATGATAAATCGATTTCTCTTGGGAAAAAAAAGCTTCTGCTGGGGAATGTACAGGCATATGTAATAGGGTGGGGATGAGGGAGGGAAGAAAGGCAGGTTCTGCTCTGCGTCACCTGTTCTGTTACCCATTTACTTCTCCCAGTTACAGGCCAAATGAAAGGATTGTGTGCAGCATTCAGGATTTGAACATAGATCTAAAATACTCTTCTGCTTGATGGATATAGCAGAGAACTGAAATGGCTGCATTGCTGGATTGATTTGAGTACCTGCTTATGCTATTTAAAATAGGCAATAACATCCCAGTATTGCCCTATTTAAGTAATCATTGGGTGGGTTATTGCTAGGCAATGCAAAAAAGGAAAAGCAAATTGTGCTTAGAGCTGCTATATTTTTCCCCAAATTTCAAAGAAGCCTCAGTTTTCCCATACTTTACACTGGCTTTGGAGAAGTGATTTTTGCTGCCATAAAGCAGTAAAGGAATATTTACTGTAACCAGGGGGCCAAGTTGAGGTTTAGAGATAGATTTTCTTGGTGCACTGTTGTAGTGCAGTGGAATTCAGTGGAATTACCAATTGCCAGTTACTGTTAGTAAATCACTGTTACAAAAACCTACACTTCTATCTGTTGCAATTATCCCCATAAAGTCTACGCAGAGGAGCCAGTGCAGCAGTACCCACATGACCCACCCACAAGAAGCAGCCCTGTAGAAGTCCTTATCCTCAAAATGTAGCACTCTTGAGATAACAGTCCTGCCAAAGACAAACTGTATATTTAATGTAATGCATCGTGTCTGTGCAATGAGTTATTAATTTCCTTAAAACCTGTGTTATTTTTGCAGGATGTTGTGAAGTCTGCTGCTGGTGTACTCACCACCACTGACCTGGCCTTTAGGCTATCTTGCTGACTGCATATAATACACTGGGTTTTCTATGCACAAATTTAGCTTCAGAGCTTTGAGAGCAGCTGTTAAAAAAATCTCCATAAATCAAAAGCCAGTTGATGTCAAAGGAAATGTTAAGGCTTTGAAAGGACAACTATTCAAGGTGTTTCATTTCAGTTCTTAGTTGTGGGGCAAAAATCTTCTACCACTTACCATCTTACATATCTTGGAGCATTTTCTTGTGCTCTTAGCACTCAGCTGCATGCATTGCTAATGCTGCAATTCAGCCCAAATGGCTATTTTGGCATTAAATTAACTGCTTATGCAGTCTATAATTTGTCAGTTAAAAATTCATATAAAAAGAGAATGTGACTATTCAAAAATATCTTTCAGAAATATCCTCACTAAAAAAAGAAGCTTTTAGCAACAAACACTGCTGTTCCAGTGAGTAGCTTTGGTGTATGTGGAGGCAAAGAAGGTTTCTATTTTGATTCTGCCAAAATTTCGCTGCAATGTTGGCTGTGATTGTGCTGGCAGGCTGTGCCAGCTGTCAGGTATCCTTTGAGGGAGCTGCTTAAAGGAGCAAACTGCTCTGCCTAATATAAGCTGAATATTATGGCAATGACAATCAATTCATCAGACACACTGGCAGATGTCAGATGTGGATAAAACCACATTACCACATTCTACTGAGGAGAAGTATATTTTAACTATAAGTCCATGTCTGAACGCCTGGAAGTTTGGCTGTTACGTCCATAACCAGTGTGCTGGGTTATTTCTGTGTTATCGGTGCTGTTGGCTCAGTGTGCTCGTTGCTTTGTATCTCATGTGAAAATGCAGACCACTCTACTTTCCATCCTACCCACCCACAGATATAGATGAATGTCGCTACGGCTACTGCCAGCAGCTGTGTGCCAACGTGCCTGGTTCCTACTCCTGTACGTGCAACCCAGGCTTCACCCTTAATGAAGACGGGAGATCGTGCCAAGGTACGTGTATGGTAAACCATGGCTGAAATCTTTGGTGCCCCCTCAGCAACACCCTTAAAACTTGCTTGGTTTTTAGCACACAAGGAACCTTCCCAGCATCGCTTTTGAAAATGGTCACAGGTCTGTCAGACAGGTATTTCTGTAGTTTCACAGTACCTCAAAGAAGTTCGGCTGCAACATGACCGGTGTACCAGGAGAAATATGCACAGAGGCCCAAACCTCAACTCACTCAACTCAGTGGAATTACCAAGAGTTCAGGCACTCAATTTTCTATTAAAACCTGAGACAGGAACCGTTTCTCAGATTAGATCTTCCCCCAAGATCCAGACTGGAGTCCTAAGCATTAGAACACCTTTTGCTGTGATGTGCTACCTCAAAGTCAACACAACCTCTTGACAGTCTCCCTAGCAAAGCAGGGAGCATCTTCCCACATGCTGCAGGAAAAGGTCTGTGCTAATGATGCCCAGAAGTTGCTAATGTCCTACAAGGAAAAAAATATTGCTTTTGCCTTAGCCTGAGGTTTCTATAAGGACCCCTTATCATTGCATTATCTTTCTCAGGAAAATCCTGCTGCATTTTTTCTCAGGTCTGTTACAACGATATTGGTTCAATGGTTTTCAAATTGCAGGATAAGGACAGAAACATTTGTAATAAAAATTTCATCCCCATCTTCCATGTTATTTTTTATACTGAAGACATTCCCAAAATGCTTCACTTCCACACACATTGTGTTTCCAACATGCTATTCCCAGGCATAAACCTGAATCCAAATAAACAACACTGACTTGGTTATATTTTTTTAGAACAAATCGTTCTGACTGTACAGCTAATCTCTTTGAAATGCTCGGCAGTAAAAAAAATTAAAATGGAGTTTGGGGAGAAGTCACTGATGAATTTGGCTTTGGTTTCCCATAGATGTGAATGAATGTACGAGTGAAAACCCTTGCACTCAGACCTGCGTCAATACCTATGGCTCTTTTCTCTGCCGCTGTGAACCTGGCTATGAACTGGAAGCTGATGGAGTTAACTGCAGTGGTAACTGTCTTATTTATTGCTTTGGTTTCTTTAATTCTATTACATTTACTTTTTCAAAGGTATTGTTTTGTACATACTTTTTAAAAAGTTTTTTTTTGTCTTGGTCCATGGTAGCATCAGGATAGCTGCAATTCATATGATCTTCTTTCCAGCTAAAGCACACAGCAAATACCCAGAAAAGCTCAGTGGAGGAGGGCTGCAATGGTTTTAAAGAAATAAGCTAAATATTCAAAAGCTCCAAGGTAACAGCAAAACATAAGAAAGCACTTTGTAATGCTGAACAGGAAGCTTTATTAGAGCAAGTAGAGATAGTCCTAGAACATTCTTCCATGATTAAAGAAATACTTTATATAAAGCACTTTTCCATTTGTCTGCTGAATGCATGTATTGCTCTTGCTCTTAAGGACTGCTCACTTCTGCCTGAATCTTTCCCCAGTTTCCCCTGTATGGCTCTGGCTTCACTATAGAAACAATATATGATTTCTTAGTACAGTTATTGCTGATCTGTTCAGCACACAGCAGAATAAATTGTGCTTATGTCACTGTAAATTTTCCTCTCTGGCTTTTGTTTTTATTTTGTTATTTTATTTTAATTGAAGGCAAAACTTATTTCTTTGCTTATTGTTCCATCAGCCTGATAAAATTAGAGAATTCAGCCAATATTTCTTGGAAGGAAAAATGCACTGGAAAATACTTGAGTTTTAATTTACAGTAAACAGATGTAACATGCTGTTTCTGAGAGAGAAGACATGTGAGATGTAGTGTACATGATTAGTGTTTCCCAAGATATTTTTCCTGCAAATCTCCTTGTTATAAGGGAAAGAACAAATATTAAATATCCAAAGGGTCTTAAGAATTCAACATTTAGACTGCAACACCTAACTTAGTGTTCTGCTTTCTGACAGATTTTCTTCTTCTAAGTTAGACTCCTGAATGTTTTTTATGTGTTCACCTCCTAAGCTACCTGGGGATCTGAACCAGATAATTTCATTGCAATGCCCAGTAAGGTGGTGCTCGAGTCTCATCCATATCTGAGAGCTAAACCAGCAAAAGGGACTTTCCACCATCCAGATATAGAGCAGAAAATCTTTTCCTGACAATCTTGTGCAAGAATATGTGTGACAAAGCAGGTCAAGTTTCTCTGGATGAGCTTCTTCCACTTCACAGGCAATCACCAGACATCTGAGGCTTGCAAAGGGAATGCCTGGTTAGGAGGACACTCTTATGAAACACCCAGCATTCCGATTTACTTCAACAGGAGCGGGGTTAGTCCATGGTCTAGCAGCCAACTTACCTTGAAGTTGAGAGACATTCTTGCCCCAGTTCAAGGAGAGAGGCAGAGATTTCAACCTGGCTTTCTCAACATCATCATTATTTTCTAATCATAGAGGTCTTCCAAGTGCATTAGATGTGCTCTGAAATGACAACCATCCTGTTGTCTGCACATAGCCAGCAGAACACCAGGAGTGTTTAGGAACACTGTGGGGTCAACAGCAGAAACGTAGGACCCTTGGGGCTCTAATTCCCTCAGCACCTGACAGCAGCCAAGCACCAGTTACATGAATCCAATATGCCGGAGGTCTGAGCTAGGATGCCAGAGGGTGGTTGATATCTCAGTCACTTTATGGAGTCAGCCCTCAGTCCATGTATTTTCAGGAAGGTGTTTATTTCAGTCAACTCACTGGGGAAACTCACACAATAACAGGACTATGTAGGTGTAGAGTTCCTTTCATCTCCCTTTTGATAATCTGATTTCAGCCCTAAAGCCACTGGGATATATTTGGACTTCAAATACTTTCCAATCCATCTGTACAAAACACCAGAAGTGCATAAACGGACTGAGCCAAATTCAGAAGAAAGGGAAATTCAGTCTGAAGAGTAAAAGTGATTTGCCTGGGAGAGTCAACATGTCAGAGCTGGGAATAAGAACTTGGGAGTTCCTGGCTGGGACTCTGGCCTTTGTTTCTTTCTTCCCCTGAACAGAGAAATAAGGAAATGATTAGTGGCAGCCTCCCTCAGCCTAGTGCCTTTGCATGTGTTTTCCCCTCAATCAGCCATGCCTTCATGTGCAGCTCTGAAGTTCGTTTTTCTCACTTGAGCACAGTTCTACAGAACACACTGACTGGTCAATGCATGAGTGCAAGGGGGAAAGAGCACAGTTTCTGCTTTCAGTCAGATGTTTGACAGACTGCCTAGCTTCCTGGGTATCTGGGAGCAGGCTGGGCCTTCCAGTACTCCTGATCCAGGCTGGGATGTGCTCTTGCAGTCTTGCTAGAGTGACTTGGAAGTATTGACTAGAGGCTAAGAAACGTAAAACAGACAGGGCTGGCTGCAGGAGTTCTGCTGGAACCCATGTGGCCCTGGGAAAGTCAAGCTTGCTCTCCAAAATAAATGAAAAAAAAAAGGTAAAGAAAACTACTGCCAAGTCTTTCCTTTTAAATTACAGTTGCAGCTTTGTTGTCAGAGTATCTCTATCTCTGACGTAAAACAGAAATGAAAACATGGCCAACTGGTGACAGGTACTAGAAAAGAAAAATAAATAAATAAAAGCCATACATTGTGTTCAGCAGCAGCTTTGGTTTCCTTAGGAAAAAAAGTGTTTAACCAGGAACTTGTTGTATAGCGTTTTGTCACGTTGCTGCAGAGTTCTAGGGAGCTGGGGAGTGCCAGCCTCCAGCTAAAGGTGATGGGCAGGTAGTCTGGATGGCCACCTGCCTGCAGGACTGCTCTTTCCACAGTAAAGCCAAAGACACTAAACTTTGTTCTACCACTGCAGACATGGACGAATGCAGCTTCTCAGAGTTCCTCTGCCAGCATGAATGTGTGAACGGGCCTGGTTCTTACTACTGTACCTGTCCTTCGGGCTATAACTTGCTTGACGACAGTAGAAGCTGCCAAGGTAACATTCCTGCACTGATTAAAACCCGCGGGGACCAGAAAATAGATCCTGTGTCTAGAAGGAGGTTTTAAAGAATTCAGATGCTTGGTCTTGGCATTGCACGGTGAAATACTCGTAGGGGCCAATTATGCAATCCTGGTAAGAATGTCATCACGTGAATATTCCTGCTGAGGTGAATTGGTGTGTTGTTTTAAGTAAGACTTTATTGGCTAGGAAACAGCCACACAGGAAAGACCTCAAATGCTCTCCCCTCTGCTGCACATCTCTACTTTTCCCATTCTCTAAGGTTGGAGAGTTTGAGCAGCCAATTCCTTTCCATTTTTTTTTTGCATGTGAGAGCACTCTAATAAGCAGAAATGAATGGAGTAAAAACTGATCTTAAAAGAGGGGACAGTTATAAAAGGCCACTTCTCACGGTGCAAGAGTTTTGTGAATTTTGGGGTAATTATTTAAGATGAAAACTGGTTTGTAGGAGTGGTATCTTGTACATATTTCCCTGCTTTAGCCATTCTCTCATTCCTTGTGTTTTAGATATCAATGAATGTGAAATAAGAAACTTCACCTGCACTTCACAGCAAACATGTTTCAATATCCCAGGAGAATATAAATGTTTAGACCCAGTACGATGTGAGGAGCCTTATCTCCAGATTAATGAGAAGTGAGTAACATATCCAAAAGCAAATTCTATCTGTGAGAGCTGTATCTAAAGTAAACCAAATAAGCTGCAATTTTACACCACAGCCATGAAGTCTGTCTAAAGAGTTATACATACATGCTATTGCTACATTTACCAGTGGTAGGCTTTATAAAAATAATAAATTGCAATTCCTTTCCAGGTCACCAGGTGTGATGATATGATATGATATGATATGATATGATATGATATGATACTCAGAAGTTAGACTGGAGAAACAGATATCAGGTAGTTGAGAATACAGCAAGACTTGTAATGTAATAAGAGACATTTACTTACATTACTAACTGACTTCATATATGCTCATATGCAGCCTGTTTATTAGTAGGAATATTTCTTGCAAATGGTAACTAGTTTATGCCTGGGAAGTACTTTAAAATATTAGATGATAGAGCAGGATACGTATAGTTTCTTACTGCTTAAAGGTTAAAAGTTCTGAATAGTTCACAGACTGATCCACCTTACCCAGAAATTGGGTATGTCTGGATGAGACTGTTAGCACTGTTACTGTCACAACTGGGAATCATTTGAGCAAGCAAACAAGAAATCCTACATTTCTAAAAATTGCCTATTTCTTTTACATTTTTGTATGTATTTGCTGAGGCTCAAAATATATCAGTTCCAGACAGATCTCAATATACTGCAGTCCATATTACTTCATCCACAGTGTTTGCACTAAACCAAATAACCTGGAATTGCTTGGTAGCCTAATGTATTCTATAGATTAATAATTAGCTTCTTTCCTTTATAATTTATTAATGTATTTACATTGCTTTCTGAACTAGGGCAGCTGAAGAGTGGACACATAGTGTTTGTCTAGTTCTGAGTTTTCCTACCTTGGTGGTAGAGTCTTAAACTGGAATTTGAAATAACTGAATCCTCCGCATCTAAATTCCCCAGAGCCCAACAACAGAGTCCTTGCAGAGCAGCTTGCACCAGAACTCTTGATCTCTGAGCTTTGTGTTTGGTGGCTTTGGCTCATGTCTGGATGGGACTGCACTTAATTTGTGACATAGAAGTGATCAGTATAAAAGCCAGGTGAAATCTGTGTTTTCTGTGGAAGGAATTGGGTGGTCATAATGCCAGGAGCCTCTTGATGGGGGACATGCCAGATGCCCTGTCTGAAATTGATGACAGTAGTGGAGGTTATAGAAAAAATAGTCCAGAAGACCCTTGCCCAGTCAATTCCCTCAACATGGCTTTTATAAGGGGATATCCTGCCTTACAACTTTCTTAGAGTTCTCTGAAGAAATCAGCAGCATGTGGCTAGGGCACATGGACTGATGCAGTCTGTTTGCATTTCCAAAGGCTTCTGAAAAGACCTTCACATTGTTGTTATGGAAATTAAGCAGTTGTAAGTAACAGAGAAAAGTCCAAAGTCCTTGGAACAGAAAGATAAGAGGCTGAAAGATAAAAATTAAACAGAGGATAGTAGTAAATTGTCAACTTTCCCACTGCAGTTCTGCAGAGGTCTGAGCTGGACCTACTTGGTCCGTCATAAGCAACCTGGGAAAAAGAATAAACCATGAGATGGGCAAAGTCTATAACAGTATCTGAAGATAGTAGATAAAAGAGTGGGTAAAAAAATATAGCAGAATAAGCCTCAATGACTGTGCAATAAAAATGGCAGATGAAATTCAGTGTAGACGAATTTAAAGTAAAAAGAAAATCCCAAATTCACAAATTAAATAAGGACCACTGATCTGATCATAATCCATGCAAACCAAGATTTGAGGGTTCTAGTTCCATGATCTGCAGTACTTACTAGAGGTCAGAAAAGCAATCTGAATTTCAAGTGTTAATAGGTAGAGGATATCCTTGGAGCACATGATATTGTGTACTACATCTTTAAGACTGTGCAGTTCCTTCCCCTCCTGACAAAAGAAATATAACTGGATAATGGTTCATACGAAGCAGTGAGGATAATCAAGAGTATGGAATAGTTTCCTTGTGAAGAACAGCTAAGTTAGAATCTTTCAGCCATGAACAGGATCAAATATGAAGCCGTGAGATGTGTGAGGAGGGATTGACTGGTTGCTCTTCTTTCAGTAGAACAGCTGGGAGCATCAGATAAAGTCAGAAAGAGGCCATGCAAAGAGAGATGAAGGGGGCTGTGGAGCTCCTGGCCACGGGGCTGTGGATGCCAAACATTTGTGTGGGAAGCTGGAAAAGCTGATGGATAAGAAATGCATTAATAGCTGATGAATACAAAGAAGAAATTTTTGTTTCAAGAATTCCCTGAGTCACAAACAATTGGAGACTGTTGGTGGAAGTGTCATATGCTTGGCTTGCTATCCTCTTCTTCCTTAAGGCTCTGCATTTGATGTTAGAGCTTTGGTTTGATCCAGGATGTCTACTGCATGTTTTCATGTAGTATACAAAAAATGGTGAAACAAAAATCACTACGTTTATGTAGCACTATCACTGAAATGATCTAATAATATTTTGGGGACAGTTCAGTTTAAATTACTATCAGAACAAACATGTACTGAGTATTCTACACCTGCAGGACTGCTTCAAAGAAATTTCAAATTTTTGAGTGATCTAAGGAGAATGCCAAGGTACTTTGGCCTAGAAGACAAGAAAAAGGAGACAGGCTATAGGCCAGAATAGCAACACAGAGAATGCTAAAAGTGAGAAAATTCATTACAAGTTTCATTGATTCTTTTAGCTGGTCAACAACATCTGTTTATTTATTTATGCATCTGTATTAGCATATAAAGAATCAAATATTACAGTAATTTGTAACCCTTGATGACAATTCTGTCTCTGACAATCAGCCGCTGCATGTGTCCAGCTGAAAACCCTGGGTGCAGAGATCAGCCGTTCACCATCCTGTACAGAGTGATGGATATGGTGTCTGGGAGGTCTGTGCCTTCGGACATCTTCCAGATGCAAGCAACAACTCGCTACCCTGGAGCCTATTACATCTTCCAAATCAAATCAGGGAACGAGGGCAGGGAATTCTACATGAGGGTAAGTCTAGTGCTCACTGGGGGAAAACATGGAGTATCTTGTCATTAGCTGGATGTCCTGATAGCACAACTGAGCTTTTAATGACTATCACTTAAACCTTCAGTATGAGGCATTTTTTACACAGAGACATGCGAGCAGTGTACTAATCTGCAGGAACTGCTGGATCTCTCAGGAGAGTAACCTACCCAAAGCAAACATGCTTCTCCTATGAGACAGTAGGTTTAGGAAAGCCCAGAGCTGTACCCATGTCTAAGAATAGCTCAGGTCTCCCAAGCTCAAGACAAACTATTGTGCCAAACTCTTTTTTATTTGATGGGCAACCAACAATTGTCACCAAAAGACTCAATATTTCTTGTCTGTTTTATTAAACTCTTCATTGGAAATTGAAAAACCCAAAAACCAAAAAAGTAAGCAAAAAGCCCACTCCTTTATGCCAGCAATTGACTTTCTGGGTTCTTTGCTTTCATTTGTTATTAATTTTTTTCACTGAGAATACACATTTTATGTAGATACTGTTAGAGAAAATATAATTACCTGGGGTTTTTAAATTTGTTTTCTTCAGAAGATATCTCTGTTCCTCAGTCATCTTTGCCACACCACTGACATGCAGAGATTATGGGGGTATCTGCAGAAAATGGGGCACATCCACAAGGGACGGTGACACTCGGTTGATTTTCAGCCCCAGGCAAAACCTGGCTCTGACATTTGCATTAAGTCCTGTTCTGTGGCTACTGAAGGTTCCCATTCCTCATGGACACGGGTAGTGGGATAGATTCCAGGACATATTTCTCACAAGAACCTCAGATTCCCCCTGTAAGAAAAGGAAAACATTTCAAAATCCTGAACTGACAAGTGGTCCTGTTATGATCATTTACATCCCACAAGAGCATTCCTGTTGCAAAGTCATTACTGATCCCACTGACCTTTTGCCTCATCTGGGCCGATCCCGCAGGCGCTGAGCATTGTCCCAGCCTGCTGGTTCCATTGATTTACCACGCAGCCATTCCCTAGGCAGTGGGAGGGCAGGGCCATGTGGGAGGGATGCTGTGCCCTTGCTGAGGCACCAGGACCTGGCCTGGCACGGACCAGGCACCACGCCCAGCACCTCCTCATGGCTATGTCAGCCTTCTCTGATCAAAGGTAACAAACACTCAGTTTTGAGGTAAAACAGGACCCACTGTGTCTATGTAAGTTCTCCACGAAAAACAAACTGCAGTTGGTTTTAACATCAGCAGCTCCGATTTTTAAATGCACATAATCCACTGTTCTGGTCAGATATTGCAAAGGTCTGCTTCCATTTAATAAAGAACTGGTTTTCTGAAGTGCCATCGCATATTCAAAGCTCTCTTTGGAGGGTGAGGTTTGTGTCATTAACACTGACCATGTACTACAAACCCAGACCCCATTCAAGTGGGAATGCCTATTCTCCAGGTTCTATTAACAAAACCCCTTCTGGGTGTCTGCTGTTTCACAGTAACACTGTCCTTTACATCAAACTAAAGAGTACCTCAAACAAACAAACAAAAAAGTATCATTACTTGTTTATACCCTAAATCCATGTTTTCATCTTTTTTCTTATTTGGGCAATAGCAAGTGTCTATGTTCAATAGCTACTTTAATGTGCAGGGCTCTCATAGGCTTTACAAACTGTAGAAGGTGATAGTTCACACCAAAAAGAAGCCAAATGCTGAAATGAAACTCTGTCCCATCAATTGCAGTGGTTTCAAACAATGCAACAGAAAACACCTATTTTGGCTGTTTGAAGACTCTAGTGAGACAGTAGTTTTGAAGAACTAGTTTTGGCAATCTCACTTGCTTTCTCTTGTTTTGTGCACAGCAAACAGGACCAATCAGTGCTACTCTGGTGATGACCCGCCCCGTGAAGGGGCCCCGTACTATTGAGTTGGACTTGGAAATGATCACTGTTAACACCGTCATCAACTTCAGAGGAAGCTCTGTCATCCGGCTGAGGATATTCGTATCACAGTACTCCTTCTAAACCTCAAGTCTGTGCCCTGGAAACATGAATCCAAAAGAGACAGTTCCTTCTCTGCAGAACTCTCTCCTCAAAAGCCAGTACCTATAGCAGCTCCAGACCAAATCACTATTTCCACAGACCCGGTGACCGATGCCTGTCTGAGCACGGAGACCTCTTCATGCACAGTCCCTACCAGGATGCAAACATCTGAAGATCCCATATGATTCTCTGTGTGGTCATGTATTTTAAGGACTCTTCTTCTCACTGTAAACATTTCTAGGGCATGAGTCTATGTGAAAGACTGTGAACCTTTGTAGCTCCAAGGCTGCTTAGCAGAAAGCACCAAAGAAACTGAGGAAAAAGCTGGCTTTTGCAATCTTGCCTTTTTAAAAAAATTTTTTTTGTTATAAATGAAAAGCAGACAAGCAAGCAGAAACAGAAACAAAAAATCCACCTATTGAAACAAGGGACCTCAGAAGTCCTATTCTGCATTCCCAGTTATCTCTGGAATTATCAGTCAGGCACTTTGTTTCAATTCACCCTGCATTTGTCTTAGTTTCACCTGGGTTTTCTTTTCATTCTATTTTATAGTTAAAATTCATTGTAAATTCATTCCAAAAAACATTTTGTACTATGTAATCTTTTGCTTTTTGACAAAGTGTCACATGTTTGGGTTCCTTTCTGTATTAAATCTTTCTATATAACAGAGTTCATAGAAATCGATCACTGGATGGTGTGTTTTACAACACTTAGGATTTTATGCTTATTTACACTCAAGATCTTTGACACAGGCCTCCACTGCCAGAATAGTGGCCAGCGTAAGTAGGGACTTTAGAGCAGATAAGAATCAGAATTTTATTTTTCCCTGTTTTCCTGAGTATGATAGTTGCAAACAGTTTGTAATGGCCACAAGGTAGTAATACTAACTCTGTAGTTATGGCTGCAATTAATCTCCTGTTCAAAGACCACTCAGGTCAGACCTGAGTCCAAATTCCTTCAGAAAATATGAATTGTTTTTTTCACCTGCAGTCTCTCTCCTACACTTCTGACATGGGAGGAAATAGCTGAAAAGGACTTGGACCAGTCTTATTCATGCTTCTACCACAAAGCAGACCAGACTATAGCAGTACCCCAATCCTAAACAATGGGACCCCACAGTTTCCATGGGCATTGTCCTCTCAGGTATAACTGCTGTAACCAATAGAAAGTTTCTTCTAAAGTCTAATCTGAATCTCCATTGTAATCTGTTGGTTTTTAGCCTACTTCCAGTAGAAACTGAGAACAGTTTATCTTCCCCTTTGCAGCAGTCTAACATGTCTGAAGACTGTTGTCATGTCTCCCCTCAGACTGTTCTTGTCTAGTCTAAACAAACCCAATTCTTTTGGTCTTTCCTCATATATCACATTTTCTGGACCTTTGATCATTCTTGTTGCTCTCATCTGGATTCTGTCCAGTTGGTTCACATGTTTTTTGAAGTGCAGTGCCCAAAACTGTGAAAAGTATTCCAGCTGAGGCCTTTCAGTGCTAAGCTAAATCTATATATATGTTTAATAGTTTGAAAATTAAAAATTGTATAGTTGGAAGGTATAATGAGTTTTGAAGCCACTGGCTCTTTGGTCTTTTATTTTAATAGGGATGTGGGTTTATATGCCTTGTTCTTAAATTTGTCTGAAACAAGCTCTTTTAGTTTGCTTTTTCCTTACTGGCTTATTTGCTCTCTAACATTGCTAGGACAGGAAGGATAACCTTTGCTTTGTCTTTTGATAACTGGGAGTGGTCAGTGCTACCTGGGAGAAGGAGTTTACAAAGATTATCATGTGAGCATCTAGGAGCAGAGTAGCAATGTGAGGTCTTCATTAAAGTGGAGTATTAAATGGGAGAATACAGACTTGGAAAGTTATTACAACACAGACTGCATGACAGAATCAGAAAACTGACTCTTGTTCCTAGTAAGCTTTGTGAAATACTGGAGACTGCTCTTTTTCCTTGTTCTCAGCTTGAAGGAAGCCCTGATGCTCTCAGCAATGAAACACTGAGTTTAGCAGCTTCCGTTTCTTAATGGTTTAAAGGTTTTCTCTCTGCTGCTACAACATCCTGGGATGCTGTGGCTCAGAGCTGTCCTTTATTGTAAAAGCAAAAAGGCTGGAGACTGACTCCAGGGTTTAGTGAGCCAAGCTGAAGGCAGAAAGCCAATGAGTTTTATGAGCAGCCAATTTGGAGGAGATAAATGCAGAGGAAATGGGCAGAGAAATATCAGAAACAAGAATTTGTTTCCTGAGTGTATCATGGCTCATCAAGTACCACAGTCTTGGAGAGAAAAATAGAGATGATCAGGAAGGAAGAATGATAATTTATAACCATGGGATTAAAAGTGCTCCTGTTCCAGATGATGCAAATAAAACATGGGAAACATGCAGGCTCTGGTGGACCAGAGAACAGCCGAGGGGCAGGCAGGGTCTTGCACTGAAGATGTCCAACTCTTAAAATGCTGACGGCTTTCCCAGTGCTTAAAATCCCCTCTTCCCCCTTTTTGTGCCCCTATGTTATGGCTTCTTCATGCCCAGTTGAGGAGTCCTCTCTTCCTGCCACCACATCACCTCCTGGAGTGGAAGCGCACCCTGTTAGACATCAGACAGTTTGTCACTTCTGGCCTGTTCTCCCATGGCCCCCGCATACCAACCTGATTTAACCCTAATTTAGAAACATCAAAACCCAGAGGAATTCCATAACAAAACACTTTGTTAAAAGAGTAAAGCTTGAGTGCTTGGTTTTAGCAGGGTCCAGCAAATACTCATAAAACAATATTACACTTTCTATATAAACATTCTGCGCCTTAAAAAAAAGGTGAAAAGTCTGGAAACAAAGGAATTCAGCCACTTCTCAACCGCCATAACATCTTTCATCACTCACTATCACTCCAGCCAACTCGAACTTTGCCAAAATATATGCCAGTCTCAAAATAATAAATTACTAGCAGTTTATAACATCTAAACTGTCTGTTTCCTGGTCAGGGGTCTGTTTTCAATAGACCACTGCAGATTCAAATATTACAGCAATTCTCACCAAATAAAAAAAGAAGACTATGCATGTCAGGTTTTTACAGCATGAAAGTTAAAAATGTAAACTTGCAACTGCAGCATATATTCTTTGAGGCCAGGACTCCTCAAAAGCAGACAGAATTCCAGGCCTGCTTAGAAAATTATTCTTTATTCTAACCCACTGCCGATGATTTTCTAACATGAAGAGTTTTGCCATGTGGTTAATGGCCAGTATTCTGACCAGCACCAGCGGAGGGCACAGACCCTGCTCTGGGTGTTTGGGCTCCCCTCCAGCGCTGCTTGCTCAGGCTGGCAGAGCTGTTCCCTTGCCAAGCAGGGAAGGGACAGCTCTTTGCCTCTGCTGCCTGTCAGCTGTCACGTCTGTTTGAACATAGGTCCTCAGCAGAAAAACTGCCCTCCACTATGTGTTTGTACAGCACCTATTGCCAGTGCAATAATTGGAATAAAGTTAAAAGAAAGCAGATATGGCAGTAATCTTTGATACAGATCGCAATGATTGGGAAGGAGAAGCTATTCTGATAAATGAACAAATTGATTTATGCTAGTTGGGTAGGTGCCAGAGAGAGTGGAATGGGTCTTATCATCTGGCTTATTTGACTTTGAGATATTTTTAGGGAATTGACTTTATTGACACAGATGACAAAATGTTATTTCACCCGAGAGTTTCCTGGATCCCACAGAATCACTTTTCAACTGGTGATTCTCTCTGACTACAATAATTTTGTTAAAAATAACTAAACTTCTTTTGAGAACCTGGTCACCCACCATCACTGAGTGTAGTGTCCAGGGCTATTCATACAGAGCCCTTTCTTCTTCAGTTGGGGGCCTGTATTCATATTTACTTTTTTTTTGACATAGCCTTCAGAAGAGCCAAATTTTATTGTCTCATAAACATGGTATCAGCACCAGCAGAACTTGCATATTAATTTTTCTCTGTCTAGAGCAGGCAGAACAGTATAATCAGTACAGTTTGTGGTCATGCAAGTTCTCCAGCCTGGCTTATTCACAGAATATGCTACTGAATATCTTCCACAGCATGTAGCTGTATTAGAACACAATGAAAATGTCATAACATAAAGATGTTTTTAAAAAAGGAATAAAAGTATGTCCTAATGTTATTCAATCCTGACAGGCATTATTGTCAAAATAAACCTCTATCCTGGATGGACACAGTTGGTGTTAATCTGCATGACTGATGCTTTTCAATGCAAAGATAACAAGTGTCCTTACAATCTTTCCTGTATATGTGTAAAGCACTGCACATGTATCTGTATACAAGAGAATTTACAGAAGCTGCAGAAGTGGTAGTGTGGCTCTGCACTTGGAAGTCAAAGAGCTGTAACACAACACAGCACAAGCAAATTCTGTTTCCTCATCTGACACAAGTCCAGACAAGTAATTTACATCCGTTATATTTTGTTGTTTTAAGTCTTTGAACCAATTTTGAATAGCTCAACCCCAAAGCAGGTGCCATGCAGGAAGACTGAGGCTGATGGCCATAACTAGGCTTTTGGAGATTCTGCAGAAAGCCTGCCCCAGAAAGGTGACATGTGCTGAAGGGTCAGTGCCACAAGGAGTGTAATGGTCCAGAGGTATTTGTGTGGGGATGTCAGTGGCAGCGGACTGCTACCTGCACCTGCCTCTTTCCTCACCTGTTTCAGTGCAGAGTGTAACTGAAGTTTTTAACTGAGCACATCAGCTATGGAAATCTCACCTATTCCCATTCTTAGCTCAAACTTCTGAGATCCCTCTAGTGGTTTGCAAACCGACCCCTCTGAGTAACTCAACTAATACGATGAAGCCATACAAGGGAGAGTTTGGCAGGAAGTAAATAAAGATGCAGTAAACCTCAGTGTAAGAATTGAGGAATGTATCTGAGTAGTGAAGAGATCTCTAGGAAACACTTCAGCAATCAAGAACTCCTGAAATATTCAATCTCTTTCAATTCCCTTTCCCATATCCCAGAGGTCACTCATTTTCCCTTTGGAGTTTGTCCAGGACAAATGATCTCATTATGGTCATGCACTGCAAGCATATGCTGAGTGAACTCCACTTCTTCTCTGGCAATACTTAACACTTTTCATTTTGCTTTCTGGAGATCAGTTGTAGGCAATTTGTCTTTTCTAGGGCCTGACTGACCTCAACTGCTCTTCTCATATCCAAGGCAGATCCATTATTTTCCCATTATGTTCTTGTGCATCCACCACCTGTGCAAGCTTTTCATGTGTTTCACTGGAGATGCAGGCAGTGCCATGTTCGTAAGCACCCTTACAGCGAAGGTGCGAATGGCTGACGGGATTGCCCAGCCTGTTGGTAGAGCCTGGCTTCATGAATGGGATTTTAAAAACCCCACAACTCCTCAGCTTTGAAGGTGAAAGATGCTCTTCCAATTTTCTCTGGAAATGGCATCTGTTATGTTGGCTTGATAGTCTCAAGGGTTTTTGAGAAGTCTGATAAGGACATACTTATGCAATACATCCTTAGGCTTTACGAACCTTGGATGAGGTTTCTCCAACTTGCAAACAGAGTATGTGGCCAAGCCAGAGAGGGTTCAAGGTGATCATCATTATGCTGAAGTCAGTGATCACAAAACACCTCGCCTCAGGTCTGGATTTAGCCCAGTTTTATTTTAAGTCTCACATCTCAGTGTCAGTGGTATAAATGTAAGCAGATATGTATTATTTTTAGAGTAGAGCTGAAAGCTTCTTTCCTGTAAATAAATAATAGTATGATTGCAGTATCTCTTTCTTTGTGGGCACTGTCTTTGGGTTGAGATTTCCTGAGATAACCTTTAACATTTCAAAATTTCTTCTGGTATTTCAAGACACTCATTGATGTGTTTCCATGAATGATTCCTCACTCCTGCTCTTCAAAGGCCAGCCTAGGCACTTGATTCTGTTTTGTTAAAACATGAAGCTACACCCACATCTTTGCATAGTCACATCATTCATAGGAATTGTTCCTCTCTGCAACTTATGAGAGATTATGTTGACTTCCTTGAGATTCTGCAGTGTTCTGAGTAACACATGTGCATGTGTTTGTCCAGACTGGGACCTTAGTCTGGAGCTTGTTCACCAGCAACTTGCTGCACATGTTCTCCAACCAACATGTGAAACCATAGCTACAAAGGTTAGTTTTTGACAAAAATCTTCAAAGCATGGTGTTTCTTGGCTGCCTACAAATAATGCAAACACAGTTCAAAAATCCAGGACCAGAGTTCCCCAGTCTTCATGAAAAATTCCTGTTTTTCAGAAACATTTTGGTCAGTAAACTTGCTTTGTAGATTATGTGAAATGCAAACAAAAAGGAAGAAGGCCTGCCAAGATTACACAGATTTGTTATTAAAATCAGTATCCCCAAGAATACTGGAATATAATTCATCATTTAAAAATATTCCTTTGGACTCTGACATCTGATGCCATTCAAGTATGGCAGGGTGTCAGAAAAACTGACTGATTCCAAAACAACAGCAGCTGCTCGACAAAGATCCCTGGGCTCCTACTGGGACCAGAAACACATGCTAGTCCAAGCCTACACATCAGGTCAGTGAGGAAGAAATAAAGCTCATAGAGACATAGAGCTGAAGGAGAGGTAATTTCACTGACTTCTGCATGATATCAAGTGGAGATTTACATCATAATGTCTATAAATTTTCTCACTGCATTTATACATCTGTATAAATGGAAAAATTAAAATTACCAAAATTAAAAGGACCAAACTGTTACCTACCACACACGTACTACATGCAGGAAGCTTTAGTGTATCCCTCTGTCATTCCTCAGGGTTGCGCTCACTTGGAATTACCCAGTCTGATTTGGTGTGAGTTAACAGTGGTGTAAGTGATAGCATTTGGTTCACAGCAGTGTAGTCATACCCATGGATGCAAGGGAATTACAGAGGGATACAATTACAACTGAACCAGAAAGTTAATAAAAAAGAGCTTGCTGATTAGTTAACCTTCAGTGCTTTAGTTATGATGTCATTGACATGGACAAAAATAATCAACCAGAAACACAAAATATTAAAAAGGAGATTATCTCCTTAGAAAGATAAGTGCCCCTGTAGCCTATAAATAGCTCTGAAATTAAGACATCCCAGACAACATCTGGAAAAGGAAGAATTCACTACGTGACCTCTAACATCCTTGTCTCCCACAGCAGGATTAAGCACAGTTGATCCTTATCAGGATACAGACACAATGGCTGTTTGATGGTCTAGCCAAGAAAGAGGCAGGCATGGCTGGAGGCATGGGGGAGACACACCAAGATAATGTAAAAGTTCTAAAGAATCCTCTCGGTGTGCAGGATCTCTGAGACAGAGCTCTCTTACCATATGGAGCATTTTAGCTCTGCTGGGGAAATACTAACAGTCACTTCAATAAAAATGGGGTGGGGGGTCAGGGGAAGGAGACAGCAGTCATGTGTTTGAATGCAGAATCAGTTGTCAAAAAATGATGCCCTAGCCAATCTGTCACCTAATGAGATGCACTGCATACCAGAAACCTCTAAGTACAATTTTAGGTCTAACACATATAGTACTACCTTATACCAAGAGTTCATCCTGCAGCCAGTACAGGTGGAAGGAGGAGGACTCACTGCCCAGCTTGAAGGATGCTCCTTAGTGTTGCTGCTTAAACAGTCATTTCCCTAACTCTTACTTGCAGGCTGTCTGGACTCATAAACGTTATATTTTGGTTTATATATTTTCTTTTTTTTTTAAAGAATAATTTTGTACTGTAATTTTAAATTGATAGTTTCAATGTCCCTCATCCTGTCCCTTTAACCTATAACCATTACTTCATTTCTAGCAGAAAATGAGATTTTTAAGTCTTGCATTGTTCTACAGCTCATGAACGATTTGTATTCAATACACCAATAGAGACTCTTTTAAAGTTTTTTTTAAAAAAAATATGTTGCTAACAAAAATTATAATTGAATTCTAGCTTATTTAGATCATTAACTGGTTTACTGATGTTCATACAAGATCACTGCAAGTATGCATGACAGAATTATGTAACTTCTTTGGAAAGCAAGGTGAATGAGGATCAATGATGCTGGTACACCTACTAGTCGTAAACACTAGTAACATACAGGCAGTAGTAGAGAAAACTTCAAAGCAAAGGACAATAAATTTTCAAGAGGCTAATTTTCTTTCACAGTCTTTTGGTTGTACAGTTGCCCATACTTGGAGGTACACGTGTATTCTACCTTCATTTCCTGGTGGGTTTATGTGTGATAAGGCTCAAATTAACATTTTGTGTAATACTACTTTATGTGTACTAGGAGCTCGATGTATCTGAGGCATTTCTTTCCCCTGCCCAGTTACCACTCAAGTACCAGCCATGCTTTATCCAGCACATGTTTGGAGGGTGTACGGGAGGGTGTACAAGCTGCATGCCTTGGAAGTGTTCCCAGAGAATCCCAGAAGATGAGCTCTCCTCCCACCCTGACATGGTGCCATACCCTTCTCCCAGTTGTCCTGGGTCTTTGGAGCCTATGAAGGCAGGGGTTTGTACAGTGACCGTGAGGCTCTGGCCAGAATTTGGCTTCCAACTGGCAGAAAAAACTTGTCTCCATAACAAGTAGTGTTAATATAAGATAATTTAGACTGAACTGGTTTCCTCATATATAAATCATTAACCAGTGGCTAGCTCTCACTCCCGCCTGCACTACGTATCTTATGACTTCAGTACAACAAAGGCTTTTCCACCCACATGATACTCAATGACCCATGCCTAATGAGGTCTGAGTTTGTTGGTTTGGTTTGTGTTTTGCAGGTGTACTGTTCTTATTTCAGCAATTTGCAAAGGACAGACAAAACTGGCTCCGGTTTGCTTTGTGGAAAGTGAAGGAACTTATGTCACACAGTTGCTCTCTCGCATTCTTATCACTCCAATAACTCTCTGCAAAGTGAGGTAGGTAATACGCCATTCACTGGGCTTGTGATGATTTACAAGCCACTCAGAAAGCTGATACACACTCAAAGAAAGTGCCACCGCTCATTTCCAGTATCACGAGGACACGTCATTTCCCTCCACTACGCTGCAAGCACATTCATTCTGAATCACATGCTCAAGAAAAATTACACTGAAATGAGCACACATGCAAACTGAAAGAGGAGAGGCCAAGTGCAGGAATGCTGACCTGCAAAATTTCAGAAAGAGAAGAAAACAACTCTCTAGAACTACTCAAAGAAAATGAGAAAGTAGGTGTGATCCTTGATCAAAGACTTATGGTTCTAGGGTCCACTCTGGGGTGCCCTGGTTGAAGTGGCCTGATGAGAGAAAGTAACAAGGGGCTGGTTTTCCACTGAATGTGGTAGAGAATGGACACTTCACAAAACACAGCTGCTCTGACTTTGCTGTTGACATATGGCTGAAGTAGCCCAATATGGGGTTTCCACACCTGAATCACTTTATCCTTTCTCTAGTTGGTTAGAATTTGCTTTTTAGGTTGTTATTGCACATGCCGCCATGTTTGTCTGACATGGGGTTGCACATGGGACTGAATAGTGTGATCCCCTTCCCTTTATTGCTCTTTTCACTATGCAAGACCAATCTGTTCTGACAGTGTCCTCCCAGCCAAGGGACTAGAGCTCTGTGGGTAAGGAAATGGTCTCTCCAAAGCTGACTCACAAATGTGGACAAACCTGAAGCAGGTTGTACTTAATCTTCTGTCAGTGCTATCCAGCCAGCTGGTAAAGGACACTGCACTGCTGGAGAGATGGGGTTTTGCTGGGCTATAAAACTGACACCCTGCAGGGATTTAACCTCCTGCTGCACTTCCTTAAGGGTAAGCTATGAATTGTATTTCCTTGAGAAGTCCCATGGGCTGTATTCTGTGTACCAGAACTCCTGCTTTCTCATCCCTCTCTGTTTTTGGTGGCACCAGTTCCTCCTTATGCCTGTAAGTACTGCTGAATGTTGTTAAACTGTCCTCAGTGTCAACCTGCACATAACCAAATCAGTGATGGAAAAAATGAGCCTACGTGTTTTTTCCAGGAAGTCAGACACCTGTCTCATACAGGTGAACACTTTCTCACGCCAGAAACTCATTAAGACAGCAAGTGTGATCTCAGCTCTTTCACAATGATGTTTATAGTCTGTGCCACTGTTGTAAGGACTGCTCTGAATGGCAGCTAGTTGCTAATCTTTAACAGCACTTCTGCATTCCCATTTTTACTCCTTCTAGCCTGTTTTATTCCTCTTTTCTTGGCTCTGGCACAGTTCAATCACCATGCCATTCCAAAATCATCATCAAGGCCCCCTAAAATCCAGCAGTGAAACACGTTGTCCATCTGCCTGCTTATGAAAATGCTTGTCACTCATGGGATCACCATGTCAGTTTAAGCAAAAGAACAGCCACAGCTTTGGCTAAGTGTTTGGTTAGGTTTCCTAAGATCTTGAAGAACTAATTTAATAAATCCTTGCTTGTATGACTGCACCTTCCATCTTCTACCACGCTTCTCATTGTGCCACTTGGATACAAATGCATGTGGTTTTAATGTGAAGTTAAATCCTTGAGCTGCAGTGAAATAATTAACCCTTCACCCTTGAATTCCCTGCTACCATACAATCTAGTTTTTATAGAGCCAAGAGTTAAAGCAATAGTGACAACCGAAAATACTTGAGGCAAGTGGGTATTTGCTCACCATGGAAAGCCAGCCTGAGTCATATATATATAAACTTTTGGGCTTGGGGAGTACAGCATAGCAAAGATACTGTGTCCCACAAACAAATATTTGTACCTACAGTTATTGGTGCTGACTCAGGATTCTTGAAAATAATCTGCCAGGAAAATACTGTCAAGAACAAATAACCTGCAGTTTTCAGCTGTTAAACTTCCTGGTAAAACACTGGTTTGTTATGCCTGCACCCATCTATTTGGATGTATGATTGGGTTGTACAAAGATGTAACCCATTTCAGTCTGTTTGGCTGAGCAGTCTCTCAAGGGCTGTATATTCTCTCCTCTCTGAATATTTCTGTATATAACCAAACAGAGGTTAAATATGCAAATCCTCGGCTTTGTGGCAAGAGTGCATCCTTACTCCTGCCCTACAACCCCTAGTGATACCAGCAAGGGTTGTGGCTATAGCACATTTACCTCCCAGTGATTCTGGGTGCAAGGCTGAGGAGCAGCCAGTGCTGCTGGCAGTCCTGCACAGGGAAGGCTGGGAACGTGGGCAGCAGGTTGGCTTTCCCCTATTTCCCGTACCTTAAGAGTGCTGTATACTGGTGTGTTTGCCTGGGAACAGAGCAAAACAACCTGCAGCTGAGTTAAAGTGTTAAAATTAGGATAGAGCCGGCTGGTAACTTCTGTTTCTAGTTATGTCATTTCTTAAATGGCTTTAAGTACCCTGCCTTTCCCAGAGGGATGTGCCCAAAGCTCCAGTTTGGAGGTCGATGTGTGTTCTCCTCTTGAACCAAGCAATTTTTGATGGAAGAACAGCATTCCAGCTTCTGGAGTGACCAGTCACTGGCCTCCATGGATCTTCTTCCCAGCTCCCTCACTTCAATGGGGTCAGCAGGCTTTAAACTGCAGTGATTTCTGTAATGGCTTTTTGTCATCACCACCTTTCAGCAAGGTAAATGAGGTTTGCTTTCACCTGAAAATAGAAGACCAAAAAAAAGTTTTTTACAACTGGAAACAATAAATTATTATTGTGCTTTTGGGCCTTTTTCTTGACTCGGTCCCTTTCAGAAAGGACCTTTTGTGTGCTGCCCTTGCTCTGTGCGTGGGTGACACCTGGCTGGCCTCTTCTTCCCGGGGATAGGAACATCTGCTCATCCTCAGGCAGGCCTGTGTCTGCTTTTGGGAGATAGGCCAGCCCTGAGGCTCTGAGCAGACTCTAGAGAGATGATGGTGTGAAAATAAAGGGCAGGGCAGCAGCACCTGGCCCTGAGGTCCCAAAAAGAGAGAAGGGAGGAAAGGGCCCAGGCAAGTGTTTGCCCTTTGCTTGGACAGGCGGGGACCCAGGCCCTGAGGAGGCTGGGAGGACAGGGCAAGCTGCCTCCTATCCCCTCTTCCACACTGAAAGAAGCACTTCTGGGCAGTATCACAAGCAAGTGGGACTGTAACAGTGTTTGGGGAGACGCCCCAGAAGTACCCCAAGAGGTGACATGACCCCAGCCCAGCGGGAGATCATGTCCTTGGGAGAGTGGGCTTCACAAACAGCCCAGGGAGCATTCTCCAGGCAGGGAATGGGCTGTGCCTATGAGGTTTTCACTGGCATGGGTAAGAGAGGGGAGCGAGGATAACGTGTAGGAGTGACAGTCTCCAGCTCCCCACAGCCCTGATGTCCCCCCAGCCCCAGCCCCAGGAAGGTGTCTGATGCCTGGGGCTGGGGATGCTGCCCTGCTCGCTGGCTGGGGGTGCACAGGGGTAGCCTGGCTTCCCACTCAACCCTCGGCTTCCCCAGCTACTGAGGCTCCCTGCCAATTCCCTCCTCACTCCCTTCATAGAGCAGGGGCATACGAAAATATAGATGTACATTTAAGCCATTGCCTGCATTTAGACTTCTCCCTTCAGTCCATTTCTAACCCCAGCATGTAAGCCCCGCAGATTTTCACTGCTAACTGGTCACAGCTAGCATTCCTTGATGTGCTTTTAAATCAGATGAACTGAAATAGTTCTGTAAGATCTATTATGTCTCTGGCTTGTAAAATACAACAATTTCTTACTAGGTTACACTAATATTTCGTAATTCATTCTTAATATTATTCTTCAATAAAGCTCTGCGCAAACAATCTATCCCACAGGAGGAACTTCTGCCAGATCCCAGATGTCAAACACATTTTCTTCAAATACATGAGTTCGTGACCTTTTATGTTTGTTAATGTGACACCATGGAAATTATTTATAATAAATAAGCATATTTCAGAGTCAGGTGTTCCATGGTCTCTTTTTCAGTGATACAACAGCCTTTCCTGAAACAGGTCTTTCCTGTTTTGTCGTAGGGTTTTTTTCCCCTAACAATGAAGGTTTGGGAACAATTTGAAACCCTGTTATTGAATCGAGTCCAATTGCTGCACTGAAAGGTAGACAGGAACTTGTAAGATAACTCATCTTTTCATATCTTTCCTGAAACCAGCAGCAGATAAGGTTCTAACTTTCTTTTTTATCCTGAATCCTGAAAAATGCAATTTTTAAACTGCAGAGTGTATAAATAAATTGTCTTACAGCATCAAATCAAAGAGGAAACTACTGAAATTGTTTGGATCTAAATGATACATTTCATATGCCAACTGATTTTTGCATGTAGCAAGCTCATTTTAAAGCTGACCTAGAAACACCTACCCACAATCTTCCAGGTATAAGAGCTCTAGAAAATATCTGAAGGTGTCAATAGGTTGATAACATTTAATCATCTTTTTTTCAGTAGGCGTGACAATGTCCTCCCAAACCTGTGCCAGATTAAGAGCATCTGGCTCTTAATGAAGTCAGGCAAGAAAAGGATGTGATTAGAAAACACTGCAAGAAGCATGCCTTGACTCTGTTTCATCCTTTTCTCAACTACACAAAAAGGTTTATAACGCCTCCTGAGTTCACTGAATTCATCATCTTGGATTCCTAGACACTAGCAGCAGCAACAAATGCCTCCTGAGGAGGCAACAGAACCGTTTGCTCCTGCACCCACAGTTACTTCTGTTCATCACTCCGGGCTGAAGCTGCTGGCCTGTCCTGAGCAGCACCCTTGTGCCTCAGTGATTATCCACCCTGGAACCTTTCCCTGCCTTTGGACAGTTTGGGGCTGGCAGCCATTTACAATGTTAAAGGCCAGTGTGTAGCGCAGAAGCAACTGCTGCAGCTCACACAGGTGTTGGACTGGCTGTGGAGAGACAGGACCAAAATGTTCTGGTGCATGAAGGATGAGCCCTCCTTGGATTCATTATCAGAATGTATTAATGATGTGTGAGTGCAAAGAAAATCTGCCTTACAGCATAAGGCAAAACATAACAAGCCAGCAAATCTGTTTTCAAATTCACAGTACATCAAATCTGAATGAGATAAAGAGAGTGTCTAATTTGAACAGCAGAGTATCTCCATGTAATTGCTTGTCTAGGCATTGTAGCAACATTTTCAAATGGTGCAGGGCATTGTGCAATAAAGCTATCCTTCTGCAGCTCTGTGGGAGGTGGCAACTGGCTGCAGTCTCAGATGGTGGACAGAATTACAACAGGTAATGTCAATAAAGTGTGATGTTAAACATGCATTTGATAGAAGGAGAAAATAAAAAATAATAGTCACGGACTGAATTATAGCAGCTTTCTATAATGAAGTGTGTGGACCCCACCCAGCATCTGTGGCAGAGGAGGGAAGGTGTCAGCTAAACCCAAAGGTTATGATGGGAACGGAAAAAAAACAGGCTCCAGCTGAGAGCAGGACAAGGAGGATGAGGAAACAGTTTCATGTTTTTCCCAAAAAAACCTCAGGGGACAAAGATTACTGCTGCAAAAACTTTACTGGTAGTAAAATCCTCTGGCTGCAGAACTTGTTTGTAACGAAGGTGTATTAACTGCTTAGAGACTTCAGCTGAAAAGTACTCTTCTATTTCACTGAAATCCAAGTTGCGAAATCCTTTTTTTCTCAAAAAGTCTCTGCCTCAGAAAACTTAATTTAGTGGTTACATATGGAGTTTGGCTATGAGACATTGTAGGCTGTGTGCTGGACTTGTCCTGATAACGCCCTGCTTTTAGGTCCTGATGGCTGAGCTCATCACTTGGCTATTGCAATATACACTGGAATTTAACTCTGATCATAAGTACATCACTTGCTGTTAGTGTCTAAAACTAAAATATTTCATAAGCAGTAGTTTTAAATGCTTGCTTGCTCTGAAGGATTCTCAGCTGGGAGAGAGCTGGGAAAGCTATTTGGAATCATCAGCTGCTTAATTTCATGTAATACTTCTTTAACTAGGCAAGAACTTCTAAGCAATTATGTTTTTCACTTTTGTGCTTAAAAGATTTCAGTGTGCTCTGTACAAACATTGATTCAACCTCTGAACCTCTTGATTTTTAACATGGAAGTTGGCATGTCAGTAAGTGTGCACAGGTGGTGGGATCAGGTTTCTGATGCAAAGGATCACGAGGGAGAATTCAGTCCAGATTTATACAAAGCTGCAGCCTCCATCAGCATTCCTGCTGAAAACTTTGTTCACTGGAGCATTTGAACAGAGTGAAGAAAAAGTGTCTTAATCTGTTTGAAAGTGTTTGCAGATGTAAATAATTACTCAAGATTTGTGTCAGTATTTATACATGAGGTTTTTATTATTTCAGGTCCAGTTCCTAAAGGTTTGAGGCCCACAGATGATAATATAGATTCCTGCTTGTAGCTACTTTCTATAGTCTTCTGGCTACTTTTCCTTCAACAAGAAAAACACTGGGAAATTGTAATCCAATAGCATAAACAGGCTCAGCAACAATTGAAAAAGTCTGCTGTGCAGAGGTTCAAAACAGATGAGCCAGGCCTCGCTGGGGAATATGAGAGGTGAAGCATAGCCCAGACTAATAAATTCTCCTCTATTGGCCCTGCATGGGTCTGCTCAAGCATTTCAGCCCTGCATTTCTGGAGCTGAGAGTGCTGTGGTTTGGCAGAGCCAGCCAAAAGCAGCCCGGTTTATTAGCTTGGTCTTAGTACTGGGGGTGCCTGGAGTGGAGGCAGCGTAAGGAACAAGAGCAGCTGCAGAAAACCAGGAATTAGTGAGGATGTGTGGTTGCAATGACAGGCTGAAATGGTCACCAGAGGAGACGGGGGCCGACAGCAGGAGCCAGTGAGGCTGGGGAACATCACCGGGTTTGTCAAGCAAGGTTTAGTTACAGAAAGATACAGCAGAGCATGGAGCACTCTGGATGCTGCCAGGAGGCTGGCAGGGAAGGAAGTTCATATTTGCAGCTGACAGAGAGGTCTGAGGAGCAAAGAAAAGAGGTAAATTGGTTTCACTGCTGATCTTCAGACTAGATTTGTTTGGAACAAAAATCTTTTAAGGAAGGTGGGAGGTTTGTTTTCCTTCCCAGCTAAAAACGTCACAGGACAGTAAAGCTCTCTCCATCCACACAAGATCACATTGTCCACATCCCTTACTTACCATGCACAACTGAATTCTGTGCTTATTGAAACAAACTTCCCAATTTTCAAGCAGCTGAAAGAAGATTGAAAGGTATGTCCCAAACCATCAAAAGACCCACAGGGTTAATAGGCCCCCTCAAATTACAGGGCACAGTCTTGCCTCAATGAAGAAGGAAGGTCATATTGCAAACTGTGTTTTTTTCCTTTAATTGCCTTGTCAAAAATACTGTTTTTAATGTCTTTTCCTTCATCAGAGAGGCAACCTGCAGTCCCAACGGATGGCTGCTACTGCATTGCAACTCCAGCAGCTGGAGAGCAGTTCAGGCAGGACTGGAAGTCGTTGAGAGCCCGAAAAACCCTTGAGCATGACAATGCCGAGGTAACTTGATAGCAGCAAGCTGCATACAGGGGCCTTATCAGTAGTTAAATAACACACTTCTGTGAACAGTGAAAATAAAGCTGTTCGGTCGTGTAAATTAATTCAGTGAGATGCCTTGAAATGTGTGATTAATGTGCACCTCAGGAGGACTCAGATAATTCTGGAAGCATACCAGGTTACCAGTATTTCTTTAAAACAGTGACCATGCATAATCTCATGAGTTCCATTAAGAGGAATCAGAGCCTCTCTGCTATGTAATACCCAGTATTTGCAACTGGCTCTGTGCAGAGATGAACAGACATGCTTTGTTAGCTCAAAATTTATGAGTCTGTGCTTTTGGCAGAGGGTCTCTCTCCCCTTACAGTGGCTCTGGAGTCTGAAGTAGCTGTGTCGCACTGCATGATGACAGGCATGAAATTCTTAGTTAGCAGCAGATCTGTGGTCCTATGAAATCTAAAATGAAAAAATATGGTAACAGAAAAAATATAGTCTTGGTGGATGGGGAATCCACTAAAGACTGCAAATCAAGAGCTATTAGGGCAGCTGTGCGAAACTTCAATAACTGGAAATTTTAATACTCTCAGAGTGTAAACAGCACTTCTTTGAGGACATATACACTTTTTCCTACTAATCCAGCCCCACCCTTTCCTCATATTTGCCTCTTGGGGTATTTTAGCACTTCCAGTTACCAAAAACTAGAATCAAGGCAAAATCACCTTGAGACTTACAGAACTTTTCCTTCCTGCAAGGAAATTTCCAAACCAGAATTTCCTGCTGAAAAGTCTGAACCAATCAACTGTGTGTGATCCCTAAATTACCCTACAAACTATGCACTCTAGTGGCAGGGGCTTTCTCACGCGTCCATGTAAACCCTAACTTGACACGGATCCATATTTCAACTGGACATGCCGCTTTCTAAGAACATTGTAAAACATGAAAAAATCGCCTTTTCTCTCTAAAACAGAAGCCTAGTTGTGCTTCTAGCAAAGCGAGAAGCAGCTCTGGCAGCGGCTTTGCAGGTATCACGCTCCAGCAGGCGCCAAAGAAGAGTCACTGGCAGCCATTTGGAGGTAAGTTTGCCCCAGCGAGTAGCGCTGGTGAGAGCTGGCGGGGGAGTCCCAAGCCGCCGGGGAAACTCCCCCTCCGCGATAGCGATCGGTGGGTGAGTAAGCGCTGCGGCAGCGCACCTGGCGGGCCGAGCGGGCGGCGGTGCCCGGCGGTGGAGCGGCAGTGCCCGGCGGCGGAGGGCAGGCGGGGGCCGGGCGGCAGTGCCCGG